>BHFT01014138.1:0-35222 GCA_004320025.1 Laticauda laticaudata
AACTATTTTATACAGAACATAGATAGTCCTTGAATTAAAGCCACAGTTGAGCCCAAAATTTCCATTGTTAAGCAAGATAGCTGTTAAGTGAGGTAAATTGTAAACTCCTCCCCTTTTTGTAAAGATCTTTGAAGAGGAGACAGATGGTTCTACATTTTGTGATTCTGTCAAGAGTGAAAATTTGGCAGCTACATACCTCTTTGTTTAATTTGCCATTAGAATAAGGGGGTGGGAGTTGTTGATTATGAATGGGTTAGCTAGAGAAACAAAACTTCTACAGCTCCACTGAAGTTTATGAGAGTCTGGAAACTTTTCAAGGATGTCTTAACAGGTTTGAAGTTGAGGAAGATGGTTCCCATAACAAAGACAACTTGTTTACTTGGTCTACATGGAAGTCTGGGGAGGGGGGTGTTGGCTGGGAAAATTATTGTTTAATACTATGAACTGGTGCCTGAGAACCTCAAAATTAGTTTTGCCTCGACATTACCATGCAATGTATTCAAAAAAACAGTAAGCTTTTCAGGAACGAAAAGGTCCCGGACTTTTATTTTGATGCTCATGCTGGATGTTGACAGTGTTGTGGCCGGTCAGCTGCCAGCAGAGCGAGCAGCAGAGTCTGACAAGGAGGAGAGTTGAGGGAGGGCGTGGGCCCGCTTTGTGGCCGCTGGAAGGCTCTGATGAGGAAACAGCATCAGAGACAGAGGCAGAACTGGGGCCTTGTGTCCTCCCACAGGTGGAGACGCAGCTGTCTTCAGGGCCTGAGCTGAGTGAGGGGGAGGAACAGTTGGGGCCCATCCCAGATGCACGTATGCATAGGGAGGAAAGGAGAGGAGAGCAACAGAAAGCAATAAGCCGGCTCTCAGGGAAAGACAGATACAGACACTAGCCAGCCCCTCCCTGCCTGGGAAATAAATAGGAGGAGTTTGGGAGAGGCCAGTTGTTACAGACAATCATTTGCTTTTAGTACACAGCAAGCAATTCAGATTCCTTGTTTAAACCCAAGTTTGTTGGGACTAATTGTGTTTGATATTTTGTTTAGCCCCGTGAATAAAAGACTGTTGCTGCCCTGTTATAAAAAGGGGGGTTGTTTTACTCATGAGTAAATGGCTTATCGTTACTTGTGAAGGCTGGGACAGAACGGATTCATATTCCTGCTGACGGCTACCATTGCACTGAAGCCTACATGTTTTCCCTCCTAGCAGTTAAATCATTGCATTCTTACCTGAGTATCATAGATCACACAGGAGTCTACTTTGACCACATCTGGGGCTCCTGTCTCTTTAATTATTCTTCCTCTGCAAAATCCCAGATTCTACAGAGAAAAAGGAAATCGTAACAATTGAATTTTCTGAATTTGACACATAAGTCTCTCTCTCTCTCTCTCTCTCCTCATGTCTCTGTCTTTCTTCCTTGTCCTTGACTTATGACCACAACTGAGACTGGCATTTCTGTTTTTAAGCAAGATGGTTGTTAAGTGAGTCATGCCCAATTTTATGACCGTTTTTGCCATAGATGTTAAGTGAAGCATTGCAGTTGTTAAATGAATCAGGGAAGCAAATCCGGTTTTCCCCATTGACTTTGGTTCTCGGAAGCTGGCTAACAAAGTCATAAATGATGATCACGTAACCCTGGGATGCTATATCCATTGTACATACATGCCAGAAGCCAGGCAACCTAATGTGGGGATGCTGGGTTGGTTGTAAGTGCGAGGACTGTATGTAAGTCACACTTTTCAGTGCTGTTGTAACTTTGGTCACCAAATGAATGGTTATAAGTTGAGCACTCTCTCTCTCTCTATCTACAGTATCTATATATCTATGGCAGGGCTGTCAAACTTGCAACCTGCAGGCCAGATGCGTCACATGCTGGCCACACCCATGCACGGTTTAGCAAAGGGGTAAAAAGTCCAGATATGTCATGTTATGCTGCCATGACAATGTGAGTTTCACACCCCTGATCTACGGTCTCTCCCTCCCCCCCTACCCTTCCCTCCCTCTCTCTCTCTCCTATCTCTCTATCTATCTCTCTATCTATCTATCCATCCATCCATCCATCCATCCATCCATCCATCCATCCATCTATCTATCTATCTATCTATCTATCTATCTATCTATCTCTATGCCAGTATCTATCTATCTATGGCATCTCTCTCTCTCTATCTCCATCCATGATCTATCCACAAACATGTACAAAAACACACATTACAGTTTTATAGTCTGTAAATCTGTTACATCATTAAGAAATAAAAAATATCAACAGCTTAATAATACAATTAGGCATTTTCCTCTGCAAATTTCCTCCCCTTCATCTCTGTGCAACTGGTGCCCTCCTACTCTTTCCCTTCTCCCTCCCTTCCCCTTTCCTTGTTCCCAAAGGACCCACGTTCCCACTCCAATTTTTTCCGAGGGCTTGAAGTAGATGTGGTATTCGGCAGGTTCTGACCAGTTCTGGAGAACCGGTAGTGGAAATTTTGAATAGTTTGGAGAACTGGCAAATCCCACCTCTGACTGGCTCCACCCCCATCTATTCTCTGCCTCCCATTGAGTCCCAGCTGATTGGCTGGGTCTCCTTTGGTTGCCCTGCACAGGAGAATAGAGCTGGAAAGCAGGTGAGTGGGGTGGGGAGGGAATGGGATTTTGCAGTATCCTTCCCCTGCCACGCCCATAAGCCACGCCCACCAACCAAGCCATACCCACAGAACCGGTAATAAAAATTTTTGAATCCCACCACTGGCTTGAAATGCGCTATAACTGGAGAAAAAAAGAAAGGCAAACAAGAGAATCTGAGGAAGGAATAAGCATAAGATTCCTTTCAAATGTATTTAACTACATCATATTGTATGTTAAATCTTCTTATACTGTAGAACAGTGTTTTTCAATCTTAGCCACTTTAAGATTGATTGGGGAATTCTGGGAGTTGAAGTCCACACATTTTAACATTGCTAAGGTTTGAGAATTGCTGCTGCAGGGCATGCTGTGCCACTTTTCAGTTCAGCTCACAATTTAAAACTGAGATCACGAAACTGTGATGGAATAGAAAATCAAAGGGGCCAGAACAAAAGTGTAATCTAATTTCACTGATCAAAAATGCATTGAATTACTTAAATACAGTTAAGATCAAGACACCCTTAAGTGGAGGTTGAGCCCTGGGGACTAAACAAATATGTGGCAGTTTTCTTGATAACATGACAACAATGTGTTATTGGGTGTGACATTTTCTTCTACTATGTTATTTTTCAGTTTTCCAATTCAGCTTGGGAATTAAGATCTCCCATCAAAATACTAACCAGTCTTGATTATGCTTAGCTTCTGAGCCTGAGAAGGCTAGGCAATATTTTTTCCTCTATGCTGGCCCAAAAAAAATCTGATAAAATGTCAATTTTTCTAGGAGTTTGGAAGTCACGCAAAAAAATGCCTTTTGGTATGCCCAAGTTTATGCAGGAATGGGGAAATTGCAGTTCTCCCCAAATTGCTGAATTACAGTTCCCATCATACCAGCCTTCCTTTGTTTATACATCATATTTATAAGGCTTAACTCCAACAATTTTAGTGGGTGAACAACAATAAAAATGGACTGTAGTAGTTATGGGGTTCCTTATTAAAGTATCTAGATCTGCTATTCTCCCCTTTAGAAGCTATAGTTTGAGCAAAGTTGAAATGCTTTTCTCTTTATACTGGTCTTTATTCTGTTGTTACTAAGATACATTTGAGGATCTATAATATATTTTGAAAACCTCTATACCGCAACTGCCTGTTTTCTTCTTGCAGTTTGTTAACCAAACCACTTTTGCATATATCTCAACTCACAGCTTTTCCATCAGGCAGGAATTCACATTAGGAAACACTTGTTGCATCGATGTTTCTAGGGCATCTTGTCTCTTTTATGGTGAATTCAACAATGAATACGTGTATGTATGTATGATCGGCCACCTGCATAAAATAAAACAAAATAGTGATCAAATTATATCTAACTTTTCCAATATTATAGTTCACTTTGGCATTCGCATCTAAGGATGACTGCAGGGGAGATGTAATTTTTTTGATTACAATTTTCACCGAGGAAAGCGTTAGAAAAACCAGGCTATTCCTTTGGGTCTGTTCAGAATTAAATCAGAACAATCCCAGGTATAAGATAATGGATGAGGAAAGAGGACTAAAGATGCCCCTTCTCAAAACTGCTAGTACAATAATGACGCTAATACAGTTAAGAGATTGGTTAAACATGATATGCATCCCATTCATTAAAATAGCATAACAGGGTGTCAGACTTGATTTCATTGATGGCCACATCAGGCCACATTGACTTTGGGGTACAATGGCCACATTGACTTGGGGGGGCAGAGGGCATGGCCAGGGGGGTATAGTCAGCTCAACATCACTCGTTTCAGGGGTGCCTGTGGTAGCCCAAGTGCTCTGTCAGCAAAAACAGGCTCCCAAACTAGTTGCAAGCTAACACCCAAGAAGATAGGCTCAAGATCCAAATGGACCTTGACAGACTAGAACACTGGGCCATATCTAACAAAATGAAATTCAATGTAGAGAAAAGTAAAGTCCTTCACTTAGGCAAGAAAAACTAAAAGTACACAGATAGATTGGGTGAGACCAGGCTCAATAGCAGTAACTGTGAGAGGAATCCTGGAGTCTTAGTCAACAACCAGCTAAATATGAGCCAGCAGTGTGCAACAGCAACCAAAAAAACTAATGCAAACCTAAGTTGCATTAACAGAGGGATATCAAGTGTGGTACTAATACTACTCTATAAAGCCTTAGTAAGACCACACACCTAGAGTACTGCATCCAGTTTTGTTCACCACATTATAAAAAAGATGTTGAGACTCTAGAAAAAGTGCAGAGAAGAGCAACCAGGATGATTAGGGGACTGGAGACTAAAATATATGAAGAACCGCTACAGGAACTAGTCTAGCTATTAGACTATAGGCTAGTCTAGGGAAGAGAAGAACCAGGGGAGACAGGATAGCAGTCTTCCAAAATTTGAGGGGCTGCCACAGAGAGGAGGAAGGGGTCAATCTATTTTCCAAAGCACCCAAAGGCCAGACAAGGAATAATGGATGGAAACTGAGCAAGAAGTGATTTAACCTGGAAATAAGGATAAACTTTCTGACAGTGAGAACAATCAACCAATGGAACAGAAGTTGCCTTGGGAAGTTGTGGGAGCTTCATCACTGGAGGCTTTCAAGAAGAGATTGGACTCCCATCTGTCAGAAATGGTGTAGGGTCTCCTGCTTGGGTAGGGGGTTGGACCAGATGGCCTACAAGGTCCCTTCCAACTCTGATTATTTGTTCTGTTAACTCCATTTTCAGCTGTGACAGCCTCCTGCAACTCTCTGCCGGCAAAATTGAAGCTGAGGAGCTCCACTGGCAGAGGTGCCTTGGGTTGGTCCTTTCTTGTTTCCAGGGTGCCCCTGTGGGCCAGATCTAAGCACTTCACGGGCTGGGTTCAGCCCACAGTCCTTGAATTTGGCATCCCTGAGCTATAAGAATAACACTTTTAAGAAGAAAGATAGGAAAGTTCCTTCCTTCCTTCCTTCCTTCCTTCCTTCCTTCCTTCCTTCCTTCCTTCCTTCCTTCCTTGAGAAAAGAAAGAGAATAGTGGATGGTGCTTTAGGATAGTGGATTTAAACCATTTCCCACTGCTGGTCCTTTCCTTCCTGATATCTTGGGAAATAATTTTTACATAAGCCTACAGATCTATTGGATACATACTGTGCTGAAAACCTTTTGGATTTTTTCCACCTTGAAATAATTTGACTCATTGCTCCCCAGACTGTACTTCTCTAAAATCTTGTTGGCTTCTTCGTTGTGCTTCTCTGTGTCTTCTAGAACTGTTATTCTTACAGGGCAATGCTTGCATTCATATATTTTTGATGGAAATGTAAAAAAAAAAAGAGTACCATTATCAACACTGCAGCGTCATAGATCTGAATTATCTTCCCACATTGAAGCTAGAACAAATTAGTAAAAAGCAATCTTCCAATGTAATCTTTAAATGCTAACATTCTCAAAAATTTCCCTTTAAAATTTTTTGATGTCAGCTTGGTGATAATATCTATTACCACACTGTTCCTGCCCCCCCCAAATTAAAATTCAAGTCTCATGTTTGACAGCCAAAACATTTTCATCCTCCATGGTAAGATGAAATGTAAAGTTTCTAACAGAATTTCTATTTATTTATAAAATTTATTGTCTATCCATCTTACCATAGGCTAACTCTGGACAGTTTACAGTTGTCTAAAATCTAAAGCATAAAAACACTAATACACAAACATTTTAAACCAAAGGCACATGGGGAGAGCGGTGGTGGAGCAGGGGGTAGGTGGGGTGGGCTTCAAAAATTTTAGCAACAGGTTTTCTGCCCAGTTGCTGAGTGGGCATGGTGGGCGTGGCCTCGTCAGCCTTCTGCACCATGGTGGAGGGGGGGCATTTTTGCCCTCCCCGGACTCCGGAGGTTTTCCTTGAGCCTCTGGAAGGGTGAAAATGGCCTCCCTGGGCTCCAGAGGCTTTCTGGAAGCTGGAAACGGGCCCATTTCCAGCCTTCAGGAACTTCTGGGAGGCCTGTTTTTCATCCTCTCTGAGCCTCCACATGTGCCCTGCACTTACCTGCATCCAAAACGGGCCACGTGGGGACTCCTGGGAGGGGCTGGGCAAGGTGGGCTGGGCCAGACAGGAGTGGGATTTGGGGGTTCTCTGAATTGTGCAGAATCTTAGCTAGAGGATCTCCCGAACCTCTGCAAACCCCCAGCAGCTCACCCCTGTGTGGGATCTGTCATTAATCAACCACCTCCGTTGTGCTGATCCACCATTGGGGCCTGACGCACATTGGGAGAGCCATGTCTTTAGGCCCTTAGGAAAAGATAAGAAGAGTTGGGGCCAACCTCACATGGGGTGGGGAGGAGACAAGATGTTCCAGAGGGTAGGACCACAGCAGAGAAGACCCTCCTCCTGGGCCCTTGGGTTGGCGGGACCCGCACAGCATACCTCCTCCGGCATGAGTGAGGCAGACTAGTACCAGTGGGTGAAATGGTCCCTCAAGTATTCTGGACTTTCTAATAGTAGTTAATCAGTTAATGTGACTGCAATTTCTGAGGTTGTGCAGATGAACTGGTGAAGTATTGAGAGAAGCACATAAAAGCTGTTCTCCAAGTTTATCTGTGTTCAGGGCTATCCATGGAAAAGGTCCAATGGGTATGACTATAAAAAGAAAGATGTGGTTTTGATCGGGAAGTTTCAGTCACCATCTTGATTTTTTTGAACCTCTTGTTATCTCTTTCTATAACCTCTATAACCTTTCTATAAATCCTGATTTTTGTTATCTCTGCCTTTGCCCAAACTGCAGTTGGATGCCTGGCCTTGATTCTTGTTGAATACATCTGTATATTTAGATGATAATTCCTGTCTGTCTGTCTGTCTGTCTGTCTAGCTTTCTCTTTCCCTCCCACTCTCCCTCCCTCCTTTCCTTCCTTCCTTCCTTCCTTCCTTCCTTCCTTCCTTCCTTTCTTTCTTTCTTTCTTTCTTTCTTTCTTTCTTTCTTTCTTTCTTTCTTTCTCTATCCAATTTAAAACTAAAAAACCTTTTAAGGGAAGTGGCATTTGGTACGTACACGCAGACTTGTCATCATCATCTGCAAAATCAGAAGCCCCAGACTTTTATTCCAAACTTTTCTAGGAGACAACATTGTACATTGTCCAAAAATGCAATACATAGTCATCTAGGTCGCTGAGATGCTTCTTTATTTGATTCTGACTTGTAATTTAGAAGAATGTGAATACTTGGACTGACAGTGCAGTTGTACGCATATAGTAGTTTTCTTTTGGAAAGTTCATTTATGTAGACAACAGCCTTACACTGTCCCAAATCCTGGAAAAGACATAAGAAAAGGCATCAGTTCCAAAGGAGTAGAAGTTGACTCCTAGCAACATCTTGGCCATGACCCTGGAATGACTCTGGAAGAAACATGAAGAAAATAGGTAGTATGCATCTTGTGAACCAAGGCAACACAATGCTAATTCATTAGCTTTCATTTTTAAATTGTTAGATAATGTAATGGAAACAGTGGGCAGGGAGGCACGGTGTGCTGTGGTCCATAGGGTTGTGAAGAGTCGTACTTGACTTAGTGACTGAACAACAACTACATAGATTACTTTTAAAACAGGCAGATAATATCAGCTGAGGATTATAAATATGGAGCATTGTGGGATCTCACCCCCAAAAATCCCTTTTCTAAAACTTGTATTTGTGAGTGGGATTATGGCAATACAAATTATATGTTAACGTCATATTTCTGTTGGTTTGTGATTGTTACATGTGGCAATAACATATATATTGCACCTGAGATAATGAAGAACAAAAGGGACTCCATTTTTGTTCAAGATGTGACCTTCTAGAATGATTACTGGATAATTATATAACTATTTAACAAACAAATTATGTTTTGTAACTTGTTATGTTGTTATGTTCTAAAGTAAATGTCAGGTTTTTGGCTGGAGCATGGGGGTTGTATATCTTGGTTTAAAGATATGAGAAGGAGATGCTAGGTTATTCTGACCTGAATGGAACTGGTTAATTTCCATTGTGTTCAAAAGAACATAACAGGAAGAAGCCATGAGAACAAGGGTGGTTTCCAAAGATAAGGAAACAGGTGGTACGCTATGGGTGTGACGTAGGGAATTATGTAGTTGGATAGATTGTGAACCCAGGAAAGGGGCAGACACTGTATATTTGAACTTGTATATATGCCCCAGCTTTCCTGGGGAAAATGTCTTCTGCCATGTGCAGAATTCCCTTTTGCAAAAGCTTAATAATAAAGGTCTTTCATATTGTTCACCATCTCGAGATGAGTTTTATGATTATTCTCACAGTGGTTACAAAAACAGGATTTTCCACCAAAGTATACTTCAAATAGTTACTGTTTAGAAAGAACAGAGATAGCTATTACTTGCCATTATACTTAAGAATGGTCTGTGTTCACAGGATGACCAATGTTTTCTGGATATTACCGGACACTGCGTTTCCAAGACATCCAAAGTTAGGTATGCTATGGATGCGTTTTTCTGAAATTAGGGGGGTGGGGGAGGGAGAATGAGATGGAAGAAATTCAGGCACGTTCTGCTGAAGATGTTTACTAAATGAAGAGGCAGATTTATTAAAAATTTTTTTCAAAAAGTAGCTCATGATCTAGTGTGATAATGTGGATCTTGAACCACAGCAGTAGAAATTAGCACAGCTGATTTCCAGATGCAACATATAGCAATAGCACTTAGACTTATATACCACTTCATAGTGCTTTACAGCCCTCTCTAAGCAGTTTACAGAGTCAGCATATTTGTCCTCAACAATCTTGGCCCACACTTTCCTGACCTCAGAAGGATGGAAGGCTAAGTCAAACTTGAACCATTCAGAATTGAACTCCTGGAGTGAGCATTAAGTTAGCCTGCAGTACTGCATTCTAACCACTGCGCCACCACGGTTTCTGCCTATCTCAAACATGCACATAAATTAGTGTCTTGAAATGCTTGATTTCCCCAAGAATTTCCTTAAAAAGGATCAAACAAGATAACACCAATCCAGGATTATTAAAGGTTATTGCAACCCCACTTCAAATTATGAAATAAATGAACAAAACAAACAGCAGAGAACAAGGGTAGATGATTCGTTTAGGAAGCAAATTGCCAAAGTGAATCAGATTTCCATATTGAATCAGAAAATCAGTGAGAATTTTTTTAAAAAGAATAAGAAGCCAGCTTGGATGATTTCTGAATATATCCAAGAAGTAATTGGTTCTGATTTCATCAATTCCAAATCAAATAAACAAATGGTTTTAATTGTTTTTTTCTTGACTTGCACAGTTCACATAGAGAAGTTTGTTTCAGGGGTTAAATCTTTGGAATGTTTCTAGATGATGGATTTTTTTTAACCTTTAGAAAGGGACAACTAATTATACTTGGATTGATTTCTGCATGTCTGACTTTTTTCCTGGGTTGGTTTTCCGACACTTGCAATATTGTATTCAGATGGCTTCTGGGTAGAATAGCTAGATCAGGGGCTCCCCGTCCCTGGGCTGCAGCCCACTACTGGGGCTGTGGCCTAATTGCAACTGGGCCATGTGAGCAAAGGGCTGGTGTGTACACCTCAACTTGAATGAGTGGTGGGCTGGTAGGTGTGAACACACCCGTGCTGGGGTGTGATTCAATTGGTGTAACAACTGGTTTGGTGAGCGCACATGCTCCCCATTTAAAAAAGGCCTTATACTTTCCTTCTATTGCAGCTCCTGTGAAGAAAACAGCTGATGCGCAGCAAACTGCTCTGCTGCATGAATCAGCTGTGCCCTAAAACCAGGAAATAAAGTATAGGAAAAATCAGGGCCGGGCAGGCGGGCCCACATGTGAAATGATTTGGAGCCAGCTGATCAGTGGAACAAGGGGTTCACCCGAACTGGTCCAAATTGGGAGAATCCCACCCCTGTGTGCAGCTCAACTTGTGCAAGGCCTGCTGCTTGCACAAGTCAAGTTGAGTGAGTATGCACACTGGCCTGCTGCTTGTGCGGCCAATTCCTCTTTCACCCCTGTTGAGCTATTCCCCGTTAGGAGAATGAGTGCACTCAGGGAAACGTAGTGAGAATGATGCTGAATAGCATACAACCAGCATACAGATACACTGAATAGTAAAATGTAGGTTTTACTTCCAGTAAACAAAGTCCAACAAACAGTCCAAATCATACATAGTTAAAGCAGTTAGTATCAGTTCAGGGATAATCCAAAAACGAAGTCAAGTAGCATAAACAAAGTTCAGTAAATGGAGTTTGCTAACAGTTGCAAAAACTCACAGCAATCCAATGAGAACGATGATCAGACAAATAGGGCAAAACAGGAAATGCAAGAAGGGAACAAACCAGGTTTCTGGCTCCATCTTATGGCCGTTGGAGGAACCTCAGCCAATCACACTTACAGAATTCTCTTAAAGATACAGTATTAAATTAACTATCCTGGTTTATACATTTCTAACCCAACTATTAGGTGACTATCATTCCTAATAACCCCTTTCTGCTGGGCTGCCAAACCCCAATGGTTGGGGGCCACTGAACAAGATGGTAGTTTATCAAACTAAGCAATGCTTGTCTTTGCTATTCTCCTGGCCCCAGTCTCTGAGGCACCCCAGACTCCAATTCCTGTCCCTCGGAGTCTCCACAGGCCTCAGTCTGCTCATCACCCAGCTACTCAAACACCCAAGGGAGCCTAAAACCAAACAGCGGAAGCTATTGGTGCATGGAGGGCTGCTAGAATGTGCAGGTGGAGGCCTGCTTCCCTTTCAGTCCCCACGATGGATTTGCAGAACTCAACCCACTCCACAGCCAGCTCCAAGACTCAGCAGCACCCAACTGACCTTTCTGTTTTACAGAGAGGTGCCTGGCCTGTCGGACCTGTCAACATAGGTAATTGGACCATAGTCCTTTGTCCAGAGACAATGTCTAATTAAGTCCCACAGGACATGAGAAACTCCTTGAGCAAAATCCCTTTATTGATGCGCAACAGCGAAGGGGTTGCCTCCAAGCAAGGAGGAGGAGCCCCCAACAGCATCATACATGGCTTTTTGTTGTTTTTCATAGGAAACTAGCAAAGTGTTGCAACTGGTTAGTTGCTAATGTGCAGGCGGACTTGGTTAATGCCATCCCACAGTGTTTGAGGTGTGTATTTTTGGGATGCTAATGAGCCTTGCTGGGACAAAAGGGGTGCTCTTGAGGCTATCCCCAATTTTGCAGAACTTGACACCAGATATTTTGGGTTAACTTCTATTATGTTCCTCTGTTCTGGGATTGCATCTTCCTGAAACTGTGACCATAGTGGCCGGGACAACATCCTCTTGAAAATGTGACCAAACTTGCTCTCAATTTTCTCTTCCTTCAGGCCGATGCAATGCAAAGCTCAGCTTTCCAACGGAGGCTGCCTCATGGCAACCAGGTGCTATTCTGCAAGCATGGACTCTTTTCATGATCCTGTAAGAGGCAGTCTGCTTTTGAAGGAAGCCCCACAGACTCCATGAACTGAAGGAACAGGCCAAGTCCTGCAAATCCTTGGGTTGGCTAAATGGAAAGCAGGCCTCCACCTACCACCTGGACTGATAGCTTCTGCTGCCTGGCTTCAGTTTCCCTTGGGTGGCTCAGTAGCTGGATTGGGAGCAGTCAAAGGCATGCAGGGACTCAGAAGAATGGATAGTGGAGATGGGGCAGGTGCCACTACAGTGTACCTATGGTTAGTTGTTAAGGTAAACAACTGCAGAGGAACTGCAGTGGCCTTAACTTTAAAACCTGGTTATAAGTACTTTTTACTTTTTTTAACTTTACTTTATTGTCATTTCACCTTGTACAACGAAATCAAACACCATCTGCAGTAAATTTTGGGAGAGGGGTGTCTATTATAACATTGACCAGTTACTAAACAACCGGTTGTAAGTCAAAGACTACCTGTATTGTCCCCCCACCTCATAAATTGGTGGAAAAGAAGAGATTCCAAATTTTTCACCTTCACAGAGCATATGCTTATATTTGTATTTTAAAATTAACCACATTTCAAAATTAAGCCCATTTAAGTTTATGAACTCAACTGGTAAATAATAGATTTTTTTTAAAAAAAAGTTTTTTAAAAGTGCCATTTCGAAAAGACCCCAAACAACTCCAAAGTAAGATGAAGAAATACTTCCGAAATGATCACACGATGCAGTCAAATCACACAATGCAGTCAAACAATCCACCTGTTTGCATTAAATCAGAGCATTATGACAGGCATGGACTCCATGCTGGAGCAATCAGTGAGGAGCCACCCATAGCTGTGGTACTTACCAGATGTTAGACATGAGCATCAGCAACACGGAACAGGGAAAAATGTAGCCTTCTTTGCGATGTTTATTGATTAAATTCAGGGCCACCCCTGCATCCTTCTCTATTCTTGCATCATTACAGTCTTTGGGGACTATCAGGGCATGGCAGGAACTGGTCCATGCTACAATAAATAGAGCCCAGGCTAGCAATTTCATTTGGGCTATGCGATGGATTGATCCTCTTAAGTCACCAAATTGGAGCTCTTTTGAGCTGACTCTAAAAAGTCAGTTCCATAATCTGAAAGGGATGTTTATTTTTTTTGAGTAGATCTGGTCTCAAGGTTCTTGAACCAGTTGCCTTGATCTCTGGTTACGCAAAATAAATAAAAAATGAATGATTGATGGAGTAAATAAGGGGGAAAAGGGATTCAAAATGAGCAACTAATGTCTGAAACTATGGATAAAATAGTGTGAAATTCTGACATCGCATAGGGCAATGATAGTGGCCTACAGGAAGATAGAGGTATTTTGCATTGATTTGAAGATCTTAATACAGGTAGGTCTTAACATGCAACTACAATTGAGCCCAAAATTGATTTTGTTAACTGAGAAATTTGTTAAGTGAGTTTTGCTCCATTTTACGACTTTTCTTGCCACATTTGTTAAGTGAACCATTACAGTTGTTGAATTAGTAACATGGTTGTTAAGTGAATTTGGTTTTCCCATTGACTTTAGTTTAGTTTACTTTACTTTATTGTCATTGCACCTCATACAACAAAATCAGACACCATCTTCAGTGCACATCATGACCATGAAAATAAACACAAACACATATCCTTCACCCTTCACACACTGAACTGGAAACCTGCAACACCACACTGCATTATACAGCAGAATTCAAAAGAGCTACTGCCCTGGGGTAGAAGCTGTTTTTCAGCCTGTTTGTCCTTGTTATTATTATTCAGGACCGTCTGCCAGATGGTAATAGTTCAAAAAACGGGTTCCCAGGATGAGATGGATCTTTGAGAATGTTTTGAACTTTCTTCAGGCAGTGGGAGCAATAAAGCTCTTCCAAAGAGGGGAGAGGGCAACCCAGGATCTTCTGGGCAATGATGTTAACCCTCTGGAGTGCTGTCCTATCTGCCACAGTGCAATTGGCAAACCATGCAGTAAGTTAAAACACTCTATATGGTGCAGCGGTAGAAGGTCACCAGCAGTTTTTCATTCAGTTGTTGTTTTCTGAGAAGTCTTAGGTAGTATAATCTCTGCTGGGTCCTTTTGACCAGGGCTGCAATGTGAGCAACCTAAGTCAGGTCCTCTTTTATGGTAACACCCAGAAACTTAAAGCTGGCCACTTGCTCCACTCAGTCTCCATTGATAAGCAAGGGCTGGATGTCTGACCTGTTCCTTCTATAGTCCACTATAAGCTCCTTGGTCTTATTGGTGTTGAGGACCAAGTTATTGCTTGTCAGAAGGCCCTAAAGAGGGAATCACATGACCCCAGGACCCTGCAACCATTATAAATGTGAGTCAGCTGTCAAGCATCTGAATGTAAATCATGTGACCATAGGGATGCTACAATGGTCATAAGTGTGAAAAATAGCCATGTTGCTTTTTTCAGTGCTGTTGTAACTTTGAACACTAAGTGAACTGTTGTAAGTCAAGGACTACTGGTATACAGAATTCTGTGCTATTTGAACAAACCACAAGACAGTCCAAAATATAAACTTGCTTTAGGCATCTGTTTTTTTCCGTGTAAAATTGCCAATTATCTTGCCAATAATTGACAAAGTCACCACCTTCTCTTAGAATTAAAGACCCACTTTTGGGTTTCATGGTGGAACATTAGAGGAGGGGTGTCAAACTCGATTTCATTGAGGGCCGCATCAGGGTTGTGCTGGACCTCGGGGGGGGGGGNAGGGCCGCATCAGGGTTGTGCTGGACCGGGGGGGGGGGGCATGGTGGGTGTGGCCAGGGTGGGTGTGACCAGCTCGATGTCACTCATGTCATGGGTGCCTGTGGTGGCCCAAGCATTCTGCCAGTGAAAATGGGCTCCCAAGACAGCTTCCTGCAACCCTCTGCCGGCAGAGTAGTTATGTGCAACTGTTTATTGCTATGTTTCATGATCACCAGTGAAAGAGAAATGACTTTGGCTGTAGAAACATAATTTACATCAAGTTTCCTTAATAAACATTTCAGTTTCAAAGCATTTTTAAAATTTGTTTCATTTTTGCATGTGCACAGATGTTGCCCATTGATTGACCCATTTCATATAATGTAGCTCATATATTCACTTGTGTTTGAAATCACCAAGACACAAAGTAGGGCAAAGAAAAATAATCTTTTTATTTGTTTCCCACCTTCATTATTTTTCACAAATAACTCAAGGCGATGTACCTATCCATTTTCCTCTTCCTATATTTTTCCGCAACAACAATCTTGTGAGGAGGTTTGGGGGGAGAGAGAGAGAGAAAGAGAGAGAGAGAGGAAGAGGGAGGGAGGGAGAAGGAGAGAGGGAGAGAATGAGAATGACTGACTCAAAATCACCCAGTTGGTTTTCAATTCTAGGTAGAACTAGAATTCACAATCTCCTGGAATGAGACATAAATATTTGGGAATAATAACTAGTATAAAATAAGGGAAGTAGTGGGAGGGAGGTTAGTTAGTGGCAAGACCTAGACAATTAAATCAAAATTCCTTTGTTATTTTCAAGTTAATTAAAACTTTTTTAGTATGCTACAAAACATTAAGCTAGCAAAAATGGAAACCAAGAGGGTTCTGCTTGCATGGGAAATATCAGCGTTCCAGCAAAACCAGACTCCAATCAAAAACTCTGAGACAGGCATTTCCTCAAAGTTTCTTTTTATTGGAAAAGTCAAACTGGCACATCTGGGAAAACCTGAATCTGAGAGTTCCAGGTTTTCCTTCAATAATTAAAAAATACAAGTCCATTCCTCGCACCCATCATTCCATCACATGCCCCAATCACCATCCGTCCCAACTTGAGACATCCCTCAGACACTCTTCATCCAGGTGCAGGAATAACATGACCTTGACTGTAAACAAGAATACGATTATATCTAACTCCATACACTCCATGAAATCCCCCCTCCCAATTTCCCAAGCACAAGAATGTGGCAGCTTTGGAAGCTTCTGGTGCTAATATGGCTTCCAAAGCTGACGGGAAGATTTGATGAGTTCCTACTAGATTTCATCATTCAGTTTTTAGTGAAGTTTTGGCCTATGAGGGTGAAGGCAGTTGAAGGCCATTGATCTCTATCCCAAGGTCTCCTGGGCATGATGGTGATTCTGAAAACCCACTGGGGAAGGGAGGAATTGCTGGCCTGGTTGACTGTACTGACTGAGGACTGGCTTCAAACTGAGAAGTCAACCTGGATTTAGAGGTTGGTTTGAGCTCCTGGACTTCTGGTAAGGAATGTAGCGAAACATGCTTGCTTGAAGGAGGATAAATGACCACCCGCCCCAATATGTCGTTTTGGCCTTGTGGTATCTTAGTGAGGTTAGCTGAGGGGTGAGTATAGTGTGACTCCTGGTCTTCATGCTTATGTCCATGATGTTTGTGGTGGTGGGGATGAAAGTGTTGATGATGGCGTCTGTTCTTTTCATGTTGAATTCTGTATCTTTCACCGTCGTCATGATGTTCCTCCTGCCCAGGTTCAGACCCAGACTGTGAAGTCTGTTCATCTGTAACTGGTGGCTAATAAGACAAAAGATATAGGAAGTGGTTTAGGGAATTGTCTATATCTGGGCCCATAAATTGTGCTTACTTATTTTATGAAATATTCAAGACAATTGGTGTTAATAGCTTCTCAGGATTCAGCTGAGGTGAGATCTTTCCAACTGTATGCTCTCATGGTCCCCTTAATTCAGAGGTGGCATTCAGCCAGTTCTGACAGGTTTTGGAGAACTGGTAGTGGAAATTTTGAGTAGTTCGGAGAACTGGTAAATACCACCTCTGGTTGACCCCATCCCCATCTATTCACTGCCTCCCAAGCAGGGGTGGGATTCTACCAGTTCGCACCTATTCGGTAGGACCAGTTGTTAAAATTCTAAGCAGTTTGGAGAACCAGTTGTTAGAAGAAATTACCGGCCTAATCCTGTAAGGAAGGCAGGAAGGAAACATTCTGGTGTTGCTTACAGAAACTGCCTCTCCGTTAACCCTTATTACATTATTGGCAAGACTAGATTTCGTGTCTCAGGAACATCTCTGGAGTTTTTTTTTCCTCCTTTGCTAGTACTTTGCTTATGTGGAGTGACGATTCAAAATTACAATGGCACTGAAAAAAGTGACTTCTGACCATTTTTCACTCTTACGAATGTTGCATTATCCTCACAGTCATGAGAGGCCAGGCAAGGAGATACGTGCCTCGATGTGAGTGATATTGAGTTGGCCACGCCCAGCCAATAACATAACTACCAAGCCAGGCCCACCACCAAGCCACGCCCACCAACTAAGCCACGCCCACAGAACTGGTAGTTAAAAAATTTGAATCCCACCCCTTCTCCCAAGTCCCAGCTGATCGGAGTGCCAGCTGATCAGCTGGGTCTTCTTTTGTTGCCCTGCACAGGAGAACAGAGCTGGAAAGCAGGTTAGTGGGGTGGGGAGGGAATGGGGAATTTGCAGTATATCCTTTCCCTGGAGTGGGATGGAAATGGGAATTTTACAATTTCCTTCCCCTGCCACGCCCACCAAGCCATGCCCACCAAGCCACGCCACATCCACCAAGCCACACCACACCCACCAAGCCACGCCCACAGAATCAGTAGAGTAGTAAAAAAAATTGAATACTACCTATGAACTTATTTATGCATTTTATATTTTTGAGGAGGGATGTTGTTCAGTTCTTTCTATTTATATTTGTTTATTTCATTTCATTATTTTATTATTGTATCTTATTTAAGGAGTTATGAAACCACCTCACTTCAGAGGTTTTAGGTAGGAATCCAAAACTGAAATATAACCAAGAGCGTTACAATAAAAACAACTAACAGTAACATTGTTAAACCGATCTTCTTCTACTTGCTTAATCCAGAGAGGTCTTAACTAGGGATTTTTTAAAGCTATTATTTAACTGAGAAATCAATTGGTGTGTTGGGTAAAGTTCAAGTCAGTGATTTTAAAAAGTAAACTATGTTTAACAAATGGAGAATGAATATTTTCTGCAGATGATAGCTGTCTGAGGAACTTACCAGGTGTGGGAAGAAATGGCATTTTACATTGACAAATTTCCGATTTTCAATCCGGCTGTTTACCACAGAGCCTTTGCATAGGCCTGCCTCCTAGAGCAAAAGAGAAATTTTTCATCAAAAAATGAACAAACCAGAGGTGGTATTCAGCAGGTTCTGACCAGTTCTGGAGAACTGGTAGCAGAAAGTTTGAGTAGTTTGGAGAACTGGCAAATCCCACATCTGACTGGAGATTTTACAGTATCCTTCCCCATAGGAAATACAGTATCCTCAATTAAGTTGATCAGATGTTTTGAATGTGCAGTGGGACAGCAATACATATTGTTCTTCAAATGTTCTGTATCTGTTCCTGGCTATGGTTGGCATGTCATTTCTCCTCCTCAAAATACAGTATTTTTTGCACTATAAGACCAGTGGTGGGATTCAATTTTTTTTACTACCGATTCCGTGGGTGTGGCTTGGTGGGAATGGCGGGGGAAGGATACCGAAAAATCTCCAGTCAGAGGTGGGATTTGCCAGGTCTCTGAACTACTCAAAATTTCTGCTACCGGTTCTCCAGAACTGGTCAGAACCTGCTGAATTACCACCTCTGTATAAGATGCTCCAAACCATAAGACGCACCTAGCTTTTGGGGAGGAAAACGAGGAAAAAAAATTCTGCCTCTGCCTCCCAACAATTTGTCTCCTTGCAGCAAACAGCCTGGTAAGTTTCAGCACAGTGGCACCCAGAATGGGCTGAAAATGGGATGGGCAAAAGCCAAAAATGGGTTGTGCAGAGGTGGCAATAGGTGGCGGCAGTGATTGGTGATCCCTGCAGCCTGTAACAGCTGATTGGTGGTATTCCAGGAGACCGATCCAACCACCAATCAGTTTCTTCTGCTAAATCAGGCTGTGCTGAAACTGACCAGGCTGTTTGCTGTTCGCTTCAAGGAGGCAAATTGCTGGGAGGCAGAGACCAAAGGGTGGGGTCTGGCGGGTGGGTGGCGCTTCAGGAACATTAACTCGATAAGACGCACTGACATTTCCACCCACTTTTTTTGGGGGGGAAAGTGCATCTTATAGTGTGAAAAATACAGTAACTGTTTCTGTGCTCCAGTTAGAGTGGATGAACCCGGCATGGCAACCCTAAATTTATGTTGTTATACTTTTTAGAAACAGAAATTCTTTCTTTTTCTCATTTCTTTTGCCTATAGAAACTGAGCTACATGCCTAGCATAAGGTTTTTCAGTGTGGAATAAAACTGATTCTTAATTTGAAGTGAAGGTACATGTTATTACTACTCTTGTACTGCCGATGTATATTTCCTATTCTGTGAGGCTATTCATCGGTTCCTCTCTACTTGTGAACATAGCACAATATTTTGGGAATGTCAAAGTATTCTGTTTCCTTTCAAAGTGCTCTGATCCAACTGTTCTAGAAGTGGCTGAATAGTTTTCTGGAAGATGGAAATATTTTCAGGTGTCACAGAAATGAAACCTATTTGAATTATTGTATTCTTATTGATATATAATTTTAGTTCTTGAAGAATTGCCCTGGCAAATTATAATTAACATTATGATTTATAAGTTGTCTTAAAGAATACCAAAACATACTGTATAGATGGAACAGCCTGCTTCCTTGAATTATATGTATTACAACTCTAGAGATTATCATGCAATGGTTGGACAGCCAGGTTTCTAGAGATGGAATGGGACAATCTGCTATGACCAACTCATCGTGGCCATCTCGCCATGGCCATTTCACTGCACTCTGCATACTCTGGCCATCTTGCTACGGGCATCTCACTGTGGCGAATTGCCATGTGATAACACACCATGTTTAACTTGCAATGGGACAACTCACGGTGGACAATTCCATGCGGGATAACACACAAGAAGTTATTTCAAATTAATACGCTTTAGCATGGCATAAGGCGATTACTTAACTCACGCAATCTATAGGATTAGAGGTGGCTTCTCCCAAATTATTCAATTGTTAGATCTGGAAAAGCAATGTACTAACAGACTTTGTACAAGATGTCTGAATACTCACTGCAGTATTGGGTGGGAGCAGAGGACACTTAGTGATGATGGACACCGGCTGGCTTTTGAGACAAGTGGTCTCTTGGATGGTGTACTCCACAAAATTGGAAGGACCAATAACCCACTGTGAAAAAGTCACAGGTAGAAGTTAGAGCAGGTCCCATGAGAGTTATGGGAATCAAAGTCCAACCCGGCTAAGAGTTATGGGAATTAAAGTCCTACCGATCCATAGAGCATCAAATTGAAGAGTGGCATGCTCCAAAAGTTCAAGAAAGACATGCTAAGTAATTTCAAAGACATTTCCTTTATTGTTCCTCACCTGTAAATAGAAATCTTGCCAAACGAAAGCAATTAAGTATCTGAAGATCTGACTCTGCTGTTTGGCCTGGGGACCCAATAGTGGAATACAGGTAAGCCCAAAATTTCTGTTCCTAAGTGAGACAATTGTTAAGTGAATTTTGTCCCATTTTTACAACTTTTTTTGCCACAGTTCTTAGTGAATCACTGTGTCAGCCATCCAGAAATCCTTTGTTCCATAACAGTAAGAGATTTTGAGATTATAAGAGCTGACATAATCTCAAAGTGCTTTATTAAAAACAAAACATTCTAGCATTGTCTGGTGGAATTTCAGTACTGGAATTCTACCAGCTCAACCCACAAAATTCCACCTATCTCCATCCCCTTTTCTACACCTTATTAATCACATGAACCAATGATCTGCATTCTCAATTCTCTGCTACGCCACTCTCTGTGACCTTGAACTAATAACTCATAATAATTTTTTTCTAAGAACTATTCAATACATCACTTCCTTCTCCAAAACTCTATGGCAACGATGAATTCCAGAGTTGACACACTGCAAGGCTTGACAATGTTAAGTTAGTCACATAGCTGTTAAGTGAATCTGGCTTCCTCGCTGAGTTTGCTTTTCAGAATGTCGCAAAGAGAGATCACATGACCTTTGGACACGGCAACTGCCATAAATACAAGTCAGTTGCCCAGTGTTTGAATTTTGATCATGAGACCATGTGTCGGGTTCCATATTTGACGATGCCCACCAGTAATACAAGAATAAAAGACACTAATCGGAGATCCCTTCCACCTGCGATGAAGTGAATGAGGAATGGGGATTCCCGAGGACGATGCCTTACAGTGCTACCTGGGAGGGGGAAGCTGAATGGGAATTCCCACATGGCATGGCTGGGAAGCTCCGCTGTAGTGCGCGGAGGGGGTTACAGGGTGTTCAGGGAAGTAGAGGGGATCGGTGATAAGGAGAATGCAGAGTGTTTGAGGCTATGGCATGGGAGTAGAGCTGAAGTAGTTAATTAGCCATATTAGGAAACGTTGAATACATGGGTAATTAGAATAGGGTGGTCTAGAGGAGGTAGCTGCGATTAGATGGGTGGGGTTATGCTATGAAGAGAGTTGGAAGGCAAACACTCCCAGCACTAATCTAGATTGGAATTCAAGCCGTTATCACCAGATGGGATGTGTGTCACTTGTACAAATAAACAACTGCATACATCAGTGTTTGTTGGTTTGTATCTCGGGAATATGAACATCTTGAAGACCAGCTGACACCATGGGGATGCTACAAAGGTCATAAGTGTGAAAAAGGGGTCATCAGTCACTTTTTTTCAGTGCTGTTGTAACTTTGAACGGACACTAAATGAACTGTTGTAAGATGAGGACTACCTGTACCACAGTGGAGAGGGCTACTTGACTAATTAGCTGACATCATCTCCCCCATGTATTCCTGCTCTCTCCACCCATTTTTTAATTCATATTATTGCCCTTTCCTCATTTATTTTTATTGTTTCGTTGCTTTGCTATTGTTATGTTTATATTTTTTTATTATTTTTTCTGTTTTACTGTTGTCAATTGGCTAGAATAGTCCTACAGCAAGATGGGTGGCATATTCATTTAACAAATAAGCAAGCAAATAAATGACTTAACTTCGCCAAAGATATTTTTTGAGAACTCTGAGAATTTTTGCAACTGTCTCCCATCCAAGTATCAGCCCATCCTTACCCTTCTTAGCTAGTAGTTTTGGTAGTTTTCTGCCCAATAAATAGTATTGAAGAATACTTGTCCTTAGAATTGGGAATTATGACTGGTGGCTAGGTAGACTTGCTTACCAATAAAGCAGCTTTTCCTAATCTTTTCTTTGAAGTTTAGGCACTGTTACCTCCACAACTCTTTTAGTTTTATTCCCAACATATCTGAAGGATGACAGATTGGGAATTGCTACAAGAATTAATCTGTTCCATCCAAACCAAGGGTGCAGCTTTGAAGTTTCAGTGTTACCTGTGATCTGGCTTTGGTGACATTGAGGATAGTGAAGTAATGAACATGGTTGCTTTCAGCATTGAATTTGGCCAGGCTCTCAGCTGCTGTTTCCCAAAATGTGGCTTCAGAAGGATCTCCAGAGGTTGGACAATCAGGGCAGATTTTTGCCATAGCAGCTGAAGAAACTACAGAGAACGATATAGCAAACATTTAGAACAGTGTTTCTAAAACCTTGGCAACTTTAAGGAGGGTGGATTTCAACTCCCAGTCAGCACTGATGTCTAGGAAATTGTGAGAGATGAAGTTCACCTATCTTAAGGTTGCCAAGGTTTAGAAACACTGAATTAGAAGATTGGTCCAATATAGAATTGGATTTCTGCTCATATATTTAAATGAAAGCACAAATGGAAGTGCAGAGTGTCAAACTTGGAGCCATCTTTAAACATCTGCAGGGGTGGGCTTCAAAAATTTTAGCAACTGGTTCTCTGCCCGGTTGCTGGGTGGGCATGGCCATGGTGGGCATGGCCTAATCGGCCTCCTGTACCATGGCGGGGAGACTGTTTTCACCCTCCCTGAGCTGTGGAGGCTTTCCTCGAGCCTCTGGGAAGACGAAAACAGCCTCCCTAGGCTCCAGAGGCCCCCTGGAGGCTGGAAATGGGCCCATTTTTGGCCTTCTGGAGTTTCCGGGAGGCCCATTTTTTGCCATCCCCAAGCCTCCACACAGGCCCTACACTTATCTGGCATCCAAAATGGGCCATGTGAGGACTCCTGGGAGAGGTGGGGTGGAGTGGATGGGGCCAGTTGGGGTGGGATTTGCCAGTTCACCGAACCGGTCATTGAAAAGCCATAAAATTAGCTATGGGTTCACCCAAACTGGGACGAACTGTTAGCAGCCCACCTCTGGTTACCACAGTGAAGCTGGATGGAGCTGTAGGAAAGGGAGGGGGGAGTAGTGATAACTGGGGGGATATATAGCCAAAATAACATTCTTTCTTCTAGGAACCAAGGACACACTCACCAGCAGCTGGAGGGATGAGGATGGGAGATGTCTGGGATGGGGAGAGAGACCTGATTAGGGCATGTGATGGTTGTATGTAATGGGGGGTAGAATTTTGGAGTTTGAACTGGGTGGGGAAAACCCAGGGAATGTTAGAGTTGGGTTTTCACTAGCTGTGCCAATATGACAATATAGATTTATAGTATAAATCTATACTTTGAGGAACCCTGCCTTGGAGTTTTGATTCTGTCTGGGCTGTTACTTGGAACCCTGACACAGAGAACTTGGATTTGATTGAAAATTTGAGCCTCTTTGTCTCTTGACCATGTTACCATATGAGCTTATTGTTCTGAGTCAGAGGTGGGGAGTGTTGGCCCCTTTATGACTTATGGACTTCAATTCCCAGAACTCCGAAACCAGCATGGCTGGCTCAGAAATTCTGGGAATTGAAGTCCACAAGTCATGAAAGGAAGGGCCATAGTTCTCCACTCCTGGTCTAAATGGATGATCTAATCTACAGGTGCTTCGCAATTATTCCTCATACTTTCAAAATCTGTGTTTCTTCCTTAAACTTAGGTACATGTAATTGAAAAAATTATATCATGCAAAGCCATCTTGGTGAAATTAGAATAAGTTATATGAAAACAGGATAATGAACTACAACAAGTTATAGTCGATCTGACTCTGGTTATATTCAATAGGCCTTTTTGGCTGCCATGTTGCACAGGGCTTCATGAATTGAACATAAAGTGTAATTTTGGCTTGAATAGAAGATAAGAAAGTCTGAACTCCATTCTTGGATTAATTACAAATATTTGTTTCATTGTTTGAATTTGAGAGAGAATTTCAGTTGCTATTCCCTGATTCATGGTTTAATTTAGGCATTAGAATTAGATGCAAAGAGATAACATATTTATTCTGTCAAGGATTTTTTTTCTGTAGATGTGCAACAAATCTGTACTTTATAAAATTACTGCAATATCAGAACAACATGAAGATCTTCATGTTTTTTTTACTTTGATGGTAAATTTTGCACACCCAAAAATCTGAATAGAAATACACATGTATCAAAGTGCAAAATAAAAATGGACAATTCATTAGAATTTTAAAAAGTTGTGAGAAACTACACATGCAAAATGCATATGAGCTACATGAAAATTTATAGAAAATTAAATTGGGCCAAAGAGCACCTTTGGTTGAGAAGTCGAGCAAACTGAAATTCCAGCTATTCTGAAGACAGAAACAAGCTAAGATATCCTGAAGACAGAAACAAAGTTTTAAAAATTTAATGTTTGCACCTACTTTTTAAAAATACTGTAGGAAAATCTGTAAAACTGCAATTGGCAGTTATATGTGCTTGAGTAGATTTTTCCTGCAAAAGTATAGGTAGGAAAATATGGAAAATACATACGTGGGCATAAAACACAGTCATAACTGTATAGTTGTGAATGATTTGAATTCTTGTTGAAATTAATTATTACTTTGCATTGGCCATAGATCTGGAACAAAAAAACATAGTTTGTGTTAGTGCCACCCATTTCTTTTACCAATCATTCCATGATACATAATCAAAAGCTGTATCTTTTTCACACATTAGACTCAAGTTTATATTCCTTCCAAAATGAGGGGAGTCAAATTTTCTACATTTCTTGTTCTCCATAACCCTGCAGTTCCTACATTTTTTCCTGCAATTTTGTCCAGCCCCAGTTTTCTACTATGGATCAGAAGCAGTAGCTCACTGCAGGGAATTATTGTATATGTGCACACATGCTAAGAGGAACCAATGGAAAGAGTAAAGAAGTGGTGAAGGATATTCCAGAGACATGTTTATTGTGATGCGACAACAACTCGAGAAAAATACTCCACTCCTCCACTCACAGTAGAATTCCCTATGCCTCCAGGCTCAAAATTCTGGGCCTGGACAATCTGGAACTGTGCTACCTGCAGTCCGATCTAAGCATAGTTCACGAAATTGTCTGCTATAACATCTTGCCTGTCAATGACTTCTTCAACTTCAATCACAATAATATATGGGCAAACAACCAATAGAAACTCAAGGTAACCACTCCAAATTTGATTGCAGAAAATACAACTTCAGCAACAGAATGGTCAACACCTGGAACGCCTTACCCAGCTCCATTGTTACAGCCTCAACCCCATTGTCACAGATTCAATCTCAAACTGTCTACCATGGACCTTACCCCATTCCTAAGAGGTCCTTACAGAGGGCATGCAAAAATGCACCAGCGTGCCTACTGTCCCTGTCTTATTGTTCCCATTTATCTGTATTTACTATTTTGTTCTTGTTTATGTTCATACTTAATGCTTGTTATCTTGTACATGTTTGACAAACAAACAAATAAAATAAATAAAATAAAGTGGGTAGAGTGACACCCTCAACCTCCTTTGCAAACCAGTTCAAAACCCAAATTTGACTTCCTTCCAATCCCAGTTGGTAGTTTTTAAAAACTAAATAGATCTGTTACTTACTGTTTCATGTGCATCTCTAATTTTGCACTCTTTCCACAATTTTCTGCTCTTGACATGGCATTCAGTTTCTAATACATCCAAGGTGACATAGAAAAGAGAACCATCCATCCACTATGGACAAACAAAGGAAAACTTTTGAAAAGGGAAAGCAATGTGTCAGTCACCATAAGTATATTACCTGGAATTAAATTAACCTTCAAGTCACCATTTAGAAATCAAGTCACTTTCAAGTCACTTTCACTCAGTGTCAGGAAACCAACCACCCTTCTTATGAATCCAGCAATGTCTGGTTAGAAAATGAGCAGGGATGGTCCATGGGATATGCAGTCAGTCCTCTGGCTCTGATTGTAATGGAGATTGATTTCTTCTTCTTTAACTCCCATGTGGAAGAGTTGGGATCATAAACTAAACTCCTGTAGGGGAAGCTTTAATCCTGCACAACTTGCACACAATCATCCAACTCCAAAATATACATTTATTTTATGAAACACCAAAAGAGATGTTTGGACATCATAAAAAATATCATTATCTTACTTTGTTTTAAAAAAATTACAATCTGTAAGATGCTATATTAAAAAAATACCATCAATCTTCATTTCAAAATATATGAAAGCGGAAGGTTCCACAAAGCTTTTCGAACTTTTATTTAGGTCAAGAAGAAAGGCCTTTCTTTTTTCCTTGGAAATGATAGCTATCTGTTTACCACTTTTTAACTTTTTTCTATTAATGCTGGCTTGTTTGAATTGAATTTAGAACACCACATCACCATTGCTGCTGAGTATCTTTAAGTGATTAGGTGATTAGGCAGGTCACTGATTCTGTACAAGTTGTGGGGATTGGAAGGAAGACACTGAAACATGTTGGAGCTTTGAATGCTGAAATTTATGGAACAGAGTTGTCCACAGAATCATCAGGCAGTGTTCCAGGATTTGAAGAGTCCCATAAAGAAAAGGGGTCAACTTTATTTCCATAGCATCAGAAGGCAAAACAAGAAACCATGGATGGAAATTAATCAAGGAGAGAAAAAATCTAGAATTAAGGAGAAATTTCCTAACAGTGAAAATAATTAATCAGTGGAACAGTTTGCCTTCAGAAGTTGTGGATGCTCCATCACTGGAAGTTTTTAAGAATAGACTGGACAGCTACTTGTTTGAAATGGTATAGGGTCTCTTGCTTGAGTAGGGGGTTGGACTAGAAAACTTTTGAGGTCCCTTTCAACTCTATTCCATCATTCTGTAACCATTTATTCCAAATTATTTGTGCCTGGGGCAAAAGATTTATTTGAAACCTGGGATTTCAAATGTGGCTATAAGCCATTATAGCCACAACTGGTCACATCAGCTTTACTTGAACAATCTAGGGGAGGTACAACCCAGTGGTGGGATTCAAATTTTTTTACTGCCAGTTCTGTGGGCATGGCTTGGTGGGTGTGGCAGGGGAAGGATACTGTAAAATTTCCAGTCAGAGGTGGTATTGGCCGTTTTTTTGAACTATTCAAATTTTCCACTACCAGTTCTCCAGAACTGGTCAGAACCTGCTGAATACCACCACTGGTATAGCCCTGTCTCATGAAAGAAAAGAGGAAATAGTCAGGGGTATTAAGATCTGTTATTGAAGATTGTTGATTCATTCAGTATTATAGTAAGGATGCACAACAGAGAACTATTTGTAGAACTATTTGTAGGACAAATAGTGGCTTCCCCTTCTCTCTATAGACTCAATTTATTAGATCCATCAAATCGAGTTTGGAAGAATCAGGATGACTAGTAGATAAAGGAAAGAATTAGTTGGCAATGAATGACTGTCTGTTTTTTTTACCAGTGCAGATAGCCCTAGTTTAATATAACATCTTTAAAGATGGATGCTATCAAATTGTAGGAAAGAAAATAGTCAATAGAAGAGGGAGATTTTACCTGGAGTATTTCATGGACATCAAAAATGCGCTGGAGGCCAAGAACGTAGCCTTCTTTCCGATGTGCATTGAGTTTGTTTAGAGCCATTTCTGCAGCAACCTTTACCTGCAAAGAATTGCACATTGAGGGAAGAAAGTGAAAAGGTGGAGAAGGAACCACCGAGTGAAGCATCTGAATGCCGATGAAGAAGGAAATCAAAAGAGACATTTTGGAAATGTTTGAAGAATCAGAGAAGACATCAACTGGAGCCAACCTGGGAGAACAAGGCTAGGAAAGATCTTTATGTTTCTTTATATACTTAAAATCAATAGCTAATATTTGTCTTTTCTATCTCACAGTGACCCTCACCTTTAAACTTCAGCATACACGTTATAAACACTAAGTCAAAGATTAGAAGTCTTTGGGTGTGTGGCTCTCATGAAGCAACAACCAAGTTGTTGGATTTGAATCACTACACCAAAAAATTATGGCTGTCTTTGTTTTAAAAATGAAATGTAGGACCCAGTAGAGTTGATTCACCACTGGAACTAAAATACAGGTAGATTAAAATACAGGTAGTCCTCAGCTCAATTCACAATTGAGCCTAAAATGCCTGTTACTAAGCGAGACAGTTGTTAAGTGAGTTTTTTCCCATTTTGCGATTTTTCTTGTCACAGTTGTTAAGCAAATTACTGTAGTTTTAAGTTAGTAACACAGTTGTTAAATGAATCTGGCTTCCTCATTAACTTTTGGTCACAAAAGGGGATCACTTGATCCTGGGACACTGCAACTGTCATAAATATGAGTCAATGGTCAAACATTTGAATTTTGATCACATGTCCACAAGGATGCTACAAAGGTTGTAACTGTGAAAAATGGTCATAAGTCACTTATTTCTGTGCTGGTATCATTTTGAATGGTCACTAAATGAACTGTTGTAACTTGAGGACTACCTGCAGTCTTTCTGGTTATCACTATTTATTTTATATCTATATATCCAACATCTTAACCACTCATTTCCTTCACAGAGGAAAATCATGTTAGAACTGTGATCTTTCCCAGAGTCCAGACGTTTTAAACAGAAATGAAGGAGTCATTGTGGCTGCAAATTGGCAGAGACCAGACTAAATTCCACTTAGTTGCACTGGACGGGTCCAGGCCATTTCTCCCAACTGCTCTGATTGAGGTGGGAGAACATTCTCGGGATGACAAATGTCAGCGTTCCAACCAAACTCTCCATCCCAAACTCAGCACTCAGAGACAAAGTCCATCCAAGTAAGAATTTATTAGAGAAGACATATTGGCACCTCTGGGGAAAACCCAAATCTGAATTCCCGCATTTTTGCCTGCTATATTAAACCCACATCCAGCCAGGAGTGGACTGCTTGGGGATTCGCAGGGGTTCGGGAGAGCCCCTAGTTAAGATTTTGTGCAGTTCGGAGAACCACCAAATCCCACTCCTGGCTGGCCACACCCACCCCACCCTGCCTCTCCCAAAAGTCCCCACACAGCCTATTTTGGATGCGAGGTAAGTGCAGGGCATGTGGGGAGGCTCAGGGAGGGCGAAAAATGGGCCTCCTGGAAGTTTGGGAAGGCCGGAAATGGGCCCGTTTCTAGCTTCCAGAGAGCCTTCAGAGCCCTGGAGGCCGTTTTCACACTCCTGGAGGCTCAAGGAAAACTTCTGGAGCCTGGTGAGGGTAAAACTCCTCCCCTCCCGCCGTGGTGCAGGAGGCCTACTAGGCCACGCCCACCCAGCAACTGGGCAGAGAACCCTTTGCTAAAATTATTGAAGCCCACCCCTGCACCCAGCTCCATTACTGACGACCCTTAAGTCAACACTGTCCAATCCACCTCCATTCTGAACTCCTGCCAAGTCCAGTCATTCCCCTCCAAACTCCAGCGACTCGACCTTGAACTTGGGTGAAAGAATGTTGTGGCGGCTATTCTCCATTCTCACTTCACTCTCATTCCCACAGTTACCCATCCTCCCTTGTGACAGCCCCAAATCTGATTCAAAATGGATTCAGAGCTGACAGACAGACAGACTGAAGCAGAGAGACCTTGTTTTTCAGTCATTGGACTGGCCCTGCAAAATGGCTTCCCACAGGAAGTTTGATTTGATTTATTTGATTTGTCAATTGCTTACAAGATAATAGGTATAAGTATAAACATAATTATGAATACATGAAATGGATACATATAAGAAAAATAAAGGAAACTATAGGACAGGGATGGTAGGCACGTTGGTGCGCTTATGCACACCCCCTACAGACCTCTTAGGAAAGGGGTGAGGTCAATAGTAGATAGTCTAAAGTTAATGTTTTGGGGGTTTGGGGAAGAAACCACAGATTCAGGTAGAATATTTCAGACATTGACCACTCTGTTCTGAAGTCGTATTTCCTGAAATCAAGTTTGGTGTGGTTAACCTTGAGTCTGTATCTATTGTGTGTTCTTGTATTGTTATGGTTGAAGCTGAAGTGATAGGTAGGACATTGCAATGTATGATTTTATATACTATATTTAGATCGGACCAAAGGCGGTGTAATTCTAGGTTTTCTAGGTGTAGAATTTCAAGTCTGGTGGCATAAGGTATTCCGCAATGAGTAGAGGAGTGGAGAACACTTCTTGTGAAATATTTCTGGACCTTCTCAACTGTGTTAATATCAGATACGTAATATGAGTTTCAGACTGATGAGCTGAATTCGAGTACTGGTCTAGCAAATGTTTTGTATGCTCTAGTTAGTAGTGTGATATTAGTGGACAAAAAGCTAAGCAGGATTAGGTTAACAACTCTTAATCCCTTTTTGGCTGTGTAGTTACAGTGGGCTCTAGCACTTAGATCATTAGAAATGAGTATACCAAAGTCCATGACAGAGTTTGAATCATCAACAAGGTCTTGACCATTCAGCTTGTATTTTATTTTCTGATTTTTTTTATTGCCAATATGTAAGACAGAGCATTTATTTGTTGAGATTTGAAGTTGGTTCAAAATGGCTTCTTATGACAAGTTCACTGAGTTCAGCGGAGAAGTATATAGGATACTGTTTTGGATGACAAGTATGTTTTTCTTTTCTTATATATACTTACATCATTATTCTCTGAGGTCTTGAGAATGTCTATGATGGAAGGATATATATTTAATGAATGATTGGTGCAGAAACTTCCAAATTTCCCCAATTAAACTTTAATGGGAGGGCTCTTGTGACAATATTAGGCAACCAATGGTCAAGTGAGATCTTGGGTCTCCTACACTGCATATATTCACGAAAAATGTAGAGGATTTTTTTTTCTGGGATGCCATAAATGGCTTTCTTGCATGAAGCCATGATTTGGACCAGTAGTCTCAATCAGTGTTTTTCCACCTTGGTTGGATGTGTGGATTTCAATGCTCAGGATTCCCCAACCAACATTCAAATCCTGGTCTAAATAGCTCCTTAGCACTTTGTAATATTGTCTACTTTGCTGTATTTTTATGCATCTTATGAAAAGTAAAGAAATGATTGGATTTCTATGCATATGTCAAAAAACTATATGTCAAATAATAATCTATTCTCATACTTCATGTTCCATAGAATGTGGCCGTATTTCTATGGTAGTTTTTCTCTCTGTCTCTGTCTACTCCAAGACTCCACATACAAACCTATAAACACAGACCCAACCACATATCTAGAAAAATTAACCAAGAAGAAAATTATAACCAGCCACATAAGCAAAAGAATCCAACAGACACCGATCATCCCAAGAGAAAAATCTTCTAATGCCCCAAATTATACGGACCTCCCAAAAAATGACAAAAGCGCATACGCTTCTCAGACCCATAGTCAGCTCCACAGGAGCCACATTACAAAACCTAGCTACAATACTTAGCAAACAACTACAGCCCATGCTGAAACCGCAGCTTCATTATGACCGCACAACTCATCACCACTACTTAGAAATGATCAAAGATCTACACGTGAACAAGAAGAATCCTGCCTTCGTAAGTTTCGACGTGGTTCCCACTATTCACGCAAGTCCCGAATAAAAAACCCTTTTTGAAATCATCAAATAATATACCAATCAGCTAAAGACCTCATGGAACTAACTTAGAACACTGCCCTAACCAACACTATTATTTCATATCACAAAAGGACAGATACCAAGCAAATTGAAGAGCCCCTATGGGATCACCACTGTCACCCGTCATTGCAAACCTGTTCATGTGGAAGAATTCAAATCCAGAGCCCTGGCTAATGCCACCACAAACCCAACACTATGGCTAAGATTACAATCGATGACACATTTGTCGATTTGGCCCCCATGGAAAAGAAAACCTAAACAATTTCCTAACACAACCTAAACAGCACACACCCCCAAAATCAAGTTCACCATGGAAACGGAAATAAGACAAACAACCTACCATTCCTAGATGTACTAATCCTACAATAAGAACAGATGCACCACCTGGGACATCACCATATCCAGAAGAAAACACACACCAACCTGCTACCTCAACGCCCAATCCCACACCACCCAGCACAGAAATCCGTGGCGAAAACACTAATTACAAGAACCAAATGCCCCGGCAGATAAGACACATATAAAGACTGGAAACTATGCACCCTGACTGAAGTATTGACAGCCAATGGCTTCCCAAAAAATCACCAGCTTGAATCCACAAAAATACACCAAAGACATAACAGAGACCGTAGAAGATCAACAGACCTATGGAACAGCTGTCTTGCCCTACATAAGAGGTACTACAGATAAAATCCAGCTAAATACTACACCAGGCATCACATCAAGACTGCCTTCAAAACAGACAAAAAATAGCAGCCATCCTTAGAAACCCCAAAGACAAAATTGACCTGGAAAACCAAGGCATATACGAAATTCCCTGTACATCATGCCCGGCCACATACATTGGACAGACCAATAGAAGAATAAGTACCCCGCCTAGATGAACAGCAAAATGCAAGTAAAAAAATCTGAACATACCTCCTCACTAGTCCAACACACAGAAAACCACAGGTCACAAACATCAACTATCCAATGGCACTAAAAAACCCTAGCCACCATAGAAAACACCCAACCACCAGATCAATCCAGAGAAGCCATGAGAGATTGAAAAAGACCTGAAAAGCATGAATAGAAAGAGATCGATTCCAGCAGACTGTCAAATCATTTAGAAGCCCTGCACTCTCAAATAGAAAGATCTCCAACACCAAACAAAACAGACCAAACACCCATCCTGAAGCACAGACTCCCTCTGATATCTCCAACGTCAAAACATCCGCCCCACCAGGCACCCAGGGTGAAACCTAGCTTCCTAATGGATAGCACGCCGTCTTTAACACGAAGCCAAAGCTGCACTGAAAGCCTCCAACACACAAGGAACAGTGTCTGCCAGCCAATCAACAGCCACAAAACAGACAAGAAGAAACCAGAAACACCAATCAATCAAACTCCAAGTCCGAAGTGAACACAGACCCCCAGACTCCTAGCCAATCAGAATAGACCAAAGCCTCGAATTTGAAACCAGAAGCTGTGAGACCCACATCCATACAGAAGCCTGATGATGGAGATGAGATTCTGCTGAAACGTTGCCTACAACTTTAACAGCAACTACAATCGACGTGGGATAATACCCATCGAGTGGAAGCTGAACAGTATTGTAGTGCTTCAAAGTTGTAGCAACGTTTCAGCAGAATCTCATCTGCCATCATCAGGCTTCTGTGTGGATGTGTGTCTCACAGTTCCTCTGTTTCTAATTTGAAATATATATATATATTCAAATATATATATATATATATATGTGTGTGTGTGTGTGTGTGAAAATGTTGAAAACTACTGGTGATCTTTATTTTCTGCTCCTTACAAAGGGAAAAATACCTGGCATTCTCCCAGGGTCTTCTGCATAGTTTGTGCATTTGTTTCAAAAGAATAAATGGAAGGAAAAATCTGATTTTTGAAATAATCACTACAAAGGTTGTCATGTTCTGTGGTTTCTTTTATTGAATGGTTTCTTGTTGCGTTGTTTCTTTTTTGATATTTCCTTGAGCAGAAAAGTAGTTGCTGTTGTTGTCATAAGAAGGAAGGAATGAAGAGAGGGAGAATGGAAGGAAGGAAGGGAGGGAGGGAAGGAGAAACATTTCTGAATAAAGTTTTCAGTGTTGTACATCACTCTCTGTTTGGGAAGCTTCAGCCAGTGGTGGTGAAGGTAGTTGAAGACCAGGGATCTCTATTGCAACCTCACCTGGGCATGAAGCTGATTGTGAAAACCCTTTGGGGAAGGGAAGAATGGTTGGTTTGGTCAAATGAGAATTGGCTATCTCTTCTGGAGAAGCATGACTAAGGCGAGAGTTTGGATCGGGCTCCTGCACTTCTGGCACAGCATGCTCACTCGAAGGTTCATTGTTGACAGCTGTTTCCTTCTGTTTTGTGGATATTTCCGTGGCATTAACATGAAGATGGTGTAGCTCGTGGTGTTCAGACCCAGACTGTGATTAGAGAAAAGATACCAAAAAGTGATTCAGGCAAATGACCATTATCTACATTATAGATTGTGTCAACTTATTTCATGAAATGTTCAAGACAGTTGATTCTGCTCTCTAGATGCAGCAGAGGGAGACCTCTCCAACTGTACTTCCTCACAGGTAGAGCTTAATTATTGTCAGTCTTGCTAGGAGGATGGATAGGAAACATGTCCAATTCTACTTTGTTGTATGGATATATTAAAAAAATCTTGCAAATCTGAAGGTACAAATCACCCATCTCCTTTACAGCCGAAGCAACTAGGTAGGGTAACTTCTGAGCTTCTTTCGCCATTCATTATGCAGCTGCTGGCTATTTGTCTTAGTGGTTAATGTGCAGAATTGCAGGGAAATTCTGCCCACAGTCTGGAGTTTGATGCTGACAGGGCTCAAGGTTGATTCAGCTTTCAATCTTTTGGAGGTCAGTAAAATGAGGGCCCAGATTGTTGGGGCAATATGCAAATAATGTTTACATTGTAAAGAGAGTGCTATAAAGAACTATGGGATAATATATAAGCCTTACATGCTTATTGCTGTTGCTCTCTTTGTGCCATCTCTTTCCACATACATTTACAATTACCTATCAACTTCTTTCTCTACTTATTTGTGAGATGGATGTCATTTGATTGTTGCTAATGATTTCATTGTATTACTGTATTTTAAGTTTTATAAACTTCCAGAGGCTTTAGGCAGAATTTTAAGGTCAAAATATAATAAAGATCATTATTAAAATAATGGCATCTCATAAAAATCTTATAAGCAGAATTTCACATGTCTGCTTAATCAAGTCAGGTCTTAAGTAGTGATTTATTGAGTTATTTAACTGAGAAATCTGTTGGTTCAGTCAATGTGTTTTAAAATATAAACTATGCTTAACACAGGAATAAATATTTTCTGCAGATGATAGCTGTCTTAAGGCCCTGTCACACTGCCCAACGGATGCAAAACGTTTGTAAAAAGGACACAGCAGACGAGAAAAATGTTCCA
>BHFT01014139.1:0-12413 GCA_004320025.1 Laticauda laticaudata
ATAGTATAAATCAATACAGTGATTTTGTCTTAAAGCTACAAACATACATTGTTGGTTTATATATTGCCAACCCAACTGATTGGTGGACAGATTCCTAACATATACAAAACAACAACAACCCCAAACATGCTTTTGAACTTCTGGAATTGACTGGCTTGCTCAATTTTTACCACTCCTTCTTACCACACAAGGCTGCCTTGGCAGAACCGCTATACCATCTACTGGACAAACAAGCACCCTGGGTCTAGTCAAGCACTCAAGACAAAGTGTTCAAGGCATTAAAAGCATTGCTATCCTCGGATTCTCTCCTAGCTCCTTTCAACGAAAGAAGGATGAAGTTATGGTCTCAAAATTCAACATATTAAGTCAGAGAGGAACAATGTGGTTTAAATCAGTATATGAAACCCAGTCATTCTCTTGGTGGTCTCGTGCGTGAATTCACTGGTGAGCCACTCTTCTGCAACTGAGAGGAATTTAATCTGGTCTCTCCCTATTTGCAGCAGGGATGAAATGCCTTAATTTCTTTTTAAAACATCAGAATTCAATGTATTGAGATCCACCCCTAAATTTATGCAAAGCGTCCCTTTCTACCTTTCATTATCATTACCCTTTGCTATGCTGGAGTTTCACCCTATTTTACTCTTTAATTCAGATACAAGTCTCTAATTTTGGATCATCTTTGTCACCTATTTTCTCAGTTAATCATTCATTTCCTATTGATTTTTCTTCAGCAGGAATCAAGACCTCTGATTCAAAATCCCAGACCTACAACAAAACAAATATTCCTTTGAATTTCTGGAATTTACTTTCCGATATCAGAGAGTCTGTAGCTGCACAGGCCATGTCAGCATTCTATTTATCATGGCATGGACCAAGGCATGATAGTCCCTGGAGATTGCAACAATGCAAGAAGAAGGAAGGATGAGAGGGTGGCATTTGATCTAATCAGTAAGCATTGCAAAGCAGGCTACATTTTGCCCTGTTTCACGTTGCTGATTCTCATGTGCAATAGCTGTTCATTTAGTGACTGTTCAAAGTTACAATGGCAATGAAAAAAAAGTAACTTATGACCGTTTTTCACAAGATTATTGAAGCATTCCCATGATCACATGAATAAAATTTGGATGCTTGGCTACTGGAACTTATTCAGATGTCTCCAAACTTGTAAACTTTAGGACTTGTGAACTTCAACTTCCAGAGTTCTCCACCCAGCTTTGCTTTGGGGACTCTTGATCTTATTTAATGGGGTTGCAGTGTCCCGGGGTCATGTCATCACTTTTTCTGATCTTCTGATAAGCAAAGGAAATGGAGAAGCTGATTCACTTAACAACTATGTTCCTAATTTAACAATTGCCGTGGTTCACTTAACAATTGTGGAAAGAAAAGTCATAAAATGGGGCAAAACTCACATAACAAATGTTTCACTTAACAACAGTTTGGGCTCAATTGTGGTCGTAAGTTGAGGACTACCTGTATTTTGATTTAATGCAATCCCCAGATAGTTATTTGACTATATTGTGTGATCACTTTTGGAAGCATGTGCTTGCATCATTTGGGAGCTGTTTTGGGTTTTTTGAAATGTAATTTTTAGGGTAAAAATCATTTTCAAAATGTTACTAATTAATTCAGTGAGACGAACTGCTGACTTTTCTGACAAGCTCAATGTCTTGGCCACTGTGCCACCACATCCCTTTTTCAAAATGATGACACACCCCACCCAAATCTACTTATGTCCTGATTTCAAGGTTTATGTCCTTTGCATCATCTCACACTCATATGACCACAATTTTTGATGTTTTTTAACATCTTCTTGCATTTGCTTCTGGTTTTTGGCCAAAAAAAATGCATATACTGTACAATGAGTTCACCTGATGCTTGCAGCAATTGTTTAATGACCACCACAGAAAAGGTAAAAAAAAATCAGGTCTAATCACATGGGGACTCGTTTAATGACTCAACAATTTACAGTTATAACTCCAGTCTCAATTATAATTCTAAGCTGAGGACTAACCGTGATAATTTTGGAGGCATTGTTTTTCACCAACCTTGATATTGCATTTGTATCCAACATTTTCCCTCAAAGAACTCAGGACTGTCCATAAGGCATCCCCTAACTATAACCTAAAAAGGGACACAGTGGTTCAGTGGTTAAGACACTGAACTTATCGATCAGAAAAATCAGCAGTTCGGTGCTTTGAAACCCAAGCACCACATAACAGAGTGAGCTCCCATTACTTGTTCCAGCTTCTGCCAACCTAGCAGATCGAAAGCATGTAAAAATGCAAGTAAAAAAATAGGGACCACTTTGGTGGGAAGGTAACAGCATTCTGTGTGCCTTCGGCATTTAGTCATGCCAGCCACATGACCACAGAGATGTCTTTGGACAGGGCTGGCTCTTCAGCTTTGTTATGGGGATGAGCACCGCCCCCCTAGAGCCGGAAATGATTAGTATGTATGTGCGAGGGGAACCTTTACATTTACCTTTTATTTTAACCTAAATTTAAACAATATTGAATATAGATTGAACTGAGATATCCTGTCAGAACAAAAGTCATCCATTACCTCTCAATTCAGAACCACAAACTACTGTTCTAGTAGTTCATGATAAGCTAGTCATCTGGAAAATGCAGAATTTGGGTATTGAGAAGTGAGAAACACACATGTCTAATATGCCTTCATATGCACTCATAGTCTCAGGCATTTTGCAGTGAACATATAAGCCATTTTCTGATCAGTCACAACCACAATGTCATTTTATTGCTAATAATATGCACAGTATCAAAAATATGTGCTGGTCATACCTATAATTTATAAGCATACTTCAGCTCTTTCCATATTTTGCTAGTATTTATGGCCAGCCTGGTAACCTCATCCAGAGTCTATTTGAGTAAGACAGTCAATACATTTAAATTTTAAAAAATATTGATTAAATCAAAATGCATCCATTTAGGTTTATGAATGTCTACTTTTATAGAAAAATTGAAGGGAGGGAGGTCTTTTTCTGCACTGAAATGCATTTGAATCCAAAAACATTAACAGATTTAACAGATAATCAGAGTTGGAAAGGACCTTGTAGGTCATCTAGTCCAACCCCCCGCTCAAGCAGGAGACCCTACAACATTTCTGACAAATGGCAGTCCAATCTCTTCTTGAAAGTCTCAAGTGATGACACTCCCACAACTTCGAACAAAAAGCTGTTCCATGGGTTTATATTGTTCTTATTGTCAGAAAAGTTTCTCCTTATTTCGCAGGTTAAATTCTCTTGTTCAGTTTCCATCCATATTCTTGTCTGTCCTTCAGGCTGCTTTAGAAAATAGCTTACTCCCTCATCCCTATGGCAGCCCCTCAAATATTGGAAGACTGCTGTATCCTGTCTTCCCCTGGTCCTTCTCTCACTAGGACTAGCCATGCCCAGTCTTCCTGCAACTGTTCTTAATATGTTTTAGCCTCCAGTTCCTAATCATTCCTGGTTTGCTCTTCTCTGCACTTTTTCTAGAATCTCAACATCTTTTTTATAATGTGGTGACCAAAACTGGATGCAGTACTCTAGATGTGGTCTTACTAAGGCTTTATAGAGTGGTATTAGTACTTCCCTTGATCTTGATTGTATCCCTCCTAAATACAATTTAGGATTGCATTAGCTTTTTGGGCTGCTGCTGCACACTGCTGGTGTGGTTTGCATCTTTCCTTCGTCTCCTTTTTTTCTCTCTCCCTCCCTCCCTCCTTCCATGTATTTATCTACCCATCCATATATCTCATTCATAGTCTCCTCCCTCCTTCTCTTTCTTTTTCTTTCTTTGTCCCTTTCTTCCATCTGTCCCTTTCTTTGTCTATCCCTTTTCTTCCTTTTGATTCCTTTCTCTTTTTTCTCTTTTTTCTTTCTTGTCTCTCTCCCTTCCTCTCTCATTCCCTTTTTCTCTTTCCCTCTCTTTTTCTCTCTTTTTCTCTCTTTCTCTCCTCCCCCCCCCTCTGTGTGTCTCTGTCTATGGGTATCTCTCCCCCATGTATCTCTGTCTCACTCTCTCTCTGCCCCTCTCATTATCTTCCCCTCTCTCTTCCCTATTCTTTCTCTCTGTCTCTCTCTCACACTGTGTCAGTGTCTGTCTGTCTGCCTGTCTCTCTCTCTCTCTCTCTCTCTTTCTCTCAAAGCCACAGCTGGGCCAAGCGTTCTTTGCTACTTTCAAGGGATGGCGGCGAACAGAGGAGCTTCCACAGGGCACGAACCACCTGAGTGGAAGGTTTCCCCTCCCCCCAACCTGAAGAAGGAGGAAAGCTGCATTGACTTGCTTTCTGCTGGTTGTTGTGCGGAGCATGGCGAGCAATGGCGTTCAGTGTGTCGGGGTGATGGGGTGATGGGGAGGGAGAGAGAGAGAGGTTGAGCTTTGCAACATGCTGCTGTCAAGATTTGCAGCATGGAATGGAGGTGGGGGGATTTGCAGACTACACTGGCAGGGCTGGGGGTAGGAGAAGAGGTGAGGAGGGGGGATTTGCAGGCAGTAGGGCTCCGAAGAGAATGTGCGCAAAAGCTCTTTCCATTCTTCCCAGACCTTTTTCTGCCTTCGCAGATGGGGTCTTCCACAGCATCAGTCCCACCTCCTTTTCCTTCACTCATCTCTTTCATGACCTGAGGTGGGGTGGAGGATTGAGCAGGTGTGGGGAGGGTGTAGGGCTGAGAGGGGGTGAGTGCTGGATGGAATCACTGAGGTGAAGGCAGCATAGGAAAGAGGCAGCCAGCCAAACCCATGCACAGAGCAACCAAAGTGGTGGGTGGAAGCTCCTGAAAGAGGATGGGGGAGAGGAGGAAGGAGAACTTGCAAGCAGTCTGAGGTGCCTTGTTTTGCATGCTCAGCTGGTCGACTCCCCTGATGCAGCCAGCTTCTTCAGCTCGGGGTGACTGATGCCTGGGGGTGGGGTGAAACCACCACTGCTGCTGCTACTGGGACTACTACTGAGACTGCCGCTGGTTCAGCTCTGTGTGTGTGTGTTGTTTTTTTTTCCCCCACTTTCAGCGAATAACACCAAGGCTGGCACTTGAGGAGATAGAGGTCCCACAATCAGCTTCTGCCAAGGAGGCGGTGGCAGCGAAATTCTGCAATGGAGGCAGGCTGAAGCAAAAACGCAGTCTTCTCCCTCATTGGGGGAGGTAGGGTCAACACATGCAGATGGGGGTGGGTAGGTGGGGATGGCAAGCACACACATGCGTCTGCCTCTGTGCGGCTGGAGCTGGAGGCACTGGCGATGTTAAATGGAAATCAATGAGATGCTTCCAGCATAGCTGGCGATCCTTATTCAGCCAGTCCCTTCAGGTGACCCTTCTCCTCCTTCACTCACGACCGGCACACACACATAAACACAGAGGGTGGGGGAGAGAGAGGGGAAGATAGGGACCTGGCGGCTTCGCTATCCTCTGCTGTTGGCCTTACCTTCTCAGGCCAGGCAAGGGAGGGGAGGGGCAGGGGCAGGACCAGCCGCTAAACTTGGGAATGGTGGCTCCCAGCTAAGCTGGCCAAGAGGCAGCTGCTGCAGGCTTTGGTGACAAGGGGGGTGAGAAGCCTCAAGATATCCTCCCACCCACCTGCTTGCTGGCCGGGCCAGGCTGGCCTGGGCTGGAAGAGATGTGTCTGCTGCCGGGAGAAGGAAGAAAATGTGCTCCGGGAGGGCAGGCAGGCAGGCAGATGTCCCAGGGCTGCTGCACATGTGCACATTCATCCGAGCTGCCCCATGGCCACCACGTGGTATGGGGCAGGGAGAGCAATTGAGACAAGCGGGAGACCAGGCAACTGGGCAACCCAGTTCGGGGCATGGCCAGCCAGGGGTTGCCACCAGTTCTGTGACCCACACCAAATCACCGCTACCAGTTCTCCTGAATAGGTGCAAACCGGTTGAATAGCACCTTTGATTCTGAGCCTATCTTCTTGGGTGTTTGCTATTCCTGCCAGCTTAGTATCATCTGCAAATTTGGTAAGTTCCCCTTCTATTCCCTCATCTAAGTCGTTAATGAAGATATTGAAGAGTACTGGGCCTAAGACTGAACCTTGTGGCACCCCACTGCTTACTTCCCTCCGTGTAGACTTAGACCCATTAAGGACTACTCATTGAGTACGGTTTTCCAGCCAGTTGCAAATCCATCTCGTAGTGGTGCTATCTATTCCACTTTTTTCTAGCTTACTAAGAAGTAGGTTGTAGTCTACTTTGTCAAATGCCTTGCTGAAATCTAAATATATTATGTCCACAGTATTTTGCTGATTACTAATTTAGTAACTTTGTTGAAGAATGAAGTAAGATGAAATTAGATGAACCTTAGATGAACATTCCATTGCCAAGCTATATATTATACAATCATTGCCTCACAGATTGAAGTTTAAAGGTAAGGGACACCATGCAGTAGAAGAACAAATATTAGCTATTGATTTCAAAGTATAAAAGCTATGTCAGAACCTTGCTCTCTAGTTGTAGTTGCTCTCTTCTCTGATTCTGCAAAAATTTCTAAAATGGCCCTTTTAATTTCATTCTTAATTGGGATACAGCTGTTTCATGCTGTGGTTTCTGTTCCACTTACTCAATTTCTTCACCCATCATGCAACTCTTTGGAGGTAAAGACTGCTGCAGAAGTGGCCCTCAACGAACACAATAAACATCAGACAGAAGGTTACATTATTGGTCTGCAACGCATTTTTGATGCCTATGAAGTATCTGAGGTAAGATCTCCCCCTTCTATTGCCTTTTTCCTTTCCTTGCATTTAGCACCAGCCAGTCTGGTGTCCAATCATGGTAGCACTAATGCATTTGAGCATGGGGGGAAATCTATAAAATCACTTGATGGCACCCAAGAGATATAGCCTAGATTTGGTAGCCCTAATAAAAAGATATACTCGAAGTCGGTCCAGCTTTACCATTAGACTGAGTCAAACAACTAATATATATTCTGTGAGAAATCTTTTATCCCTGGTCATTTCTACCTTAATATCTGCAATATCTGTCCAAGACATTCTAAGGTAATCATTTGAGATCAGGTTTCATGATAATTGATATTCACCCTTGCTAGGATTAAAATTAATGTTTTGCCTCATGTAACAAATTGTCTGGCATGAAACCTCCTGGCTTTATTTGAAGGTTACTTTATTTTCATCTAATGTACTGAAAGTAATTCACTTTAAGCCTTGCCTTTTCAAGAGTTTCTTTTGTCCGTAGCAGGATGGTGATTCTGTTTTCTTCCTCATTCTGGATGTGTTAGAAACCAAATGCCATGTCTTGAGTAAGAAACTGTGGAAAGAGTGCGAGTTTAGAAAGCCATACGAGACTGTAAGTAATGTGTCTCCTTATTTAAAGAACTATCAGCAGGTTTTGGAAAGAAGTTAAATCTGAGTATGAAACTTGTTTGCAAAGGAGGCAGAGGGAGTCACTCACCCATTTGCCATGTGGCAACAAACATCTCATTTCAGAACATTTTCACTGCTTCTCCCTTGGCATCTTTGGGTTCATGCACTTGGTTGCCATTTCAAATCAATAGCATTATACATGTGAATCATAGCATTGAAAAGGAGGGAGATGAAGGGGTCCAACGCCAACTCACTGAAGGAACTCAAAAAACAACTCATAATTTCTCTTGGCAGGCCAGCCCCGCTGCCCCACAGCTCTTACACCTGCAAAAGGTTCTCCAAAATATTTTGTTCTGCAACTTAAACTGTTTTTTCCATGCCTGCACCCCAAAAGAAGAGGAAGCAGTTCTTGGACTGCTTCTTAATGACCCCCTTTTTGGTAGCCCCCCTCCCCCCTCCCCAGTCCTTTGTCAAACAAAACATTCACATCACCTTCAAGGTTTTAATCTCAGGACTCCTGGGCATTCTTCTTCTCCTTTTCTGACATTTTGCCATCTCTCTGAAGCCTCCTAAAAGAATACTTTTGGCCTTTGGCCTTTCAAGTTTGGCCTAAAGCAAGAAATAGATCAGGTGGAATTGAGGTTTTTATTTTTTATTTATTTTATTTGTTTGTCAAATAAAACAAGTATGAGAAAATAAGTATAAGTATGAACATAACATATAAACATATAAGTATAAACAGGTATAAGTATATAATTAATAAATGAGTATGAATAAATGGGACAGGAACAGTAGGCATGCTGGTGCGCTTATGCACACCCCCTTACAGACCTCTTAGGAATGGAATGAGGTCCATGGTAGACAGTTTAAGATTAACGTTTTGGCGGTTTGAAGATGTAACAACAGAGTCAGGTAGTGAGTTCACAGGCATAGACCACTCTGCTGCTGAAGTCGTATTTTCTGCAATCAAGTTTGGAGCTACTTTGAGTTTGTATCTATCGTTTCCCTATGTGTTATTGCGGTTGAAGCTGAAGTAGTTGTTGACAAGTGGGACGTTGTAGGAGACAATTTTGTGTACTAAACTTAGGTTACCGTAGGCGGCATAGAGATTATGTCTTCTGGATCTGAGTGTTTCCTAGTAACTCCTAATACATTCTTGCAGTGCGAAAAAAAATAATAAAGACGATTATACAAAACCACAGGAAGAAATGTAAGTGCTATAGATATGTAGAAAACATTATGGAAGGAAAGTGGTTCTGAGCCTAAGATGTGGAAAAGATACACCTTTTGATTACATGTAAGAGGAATCATTGGTAGAAGAAATGGGTGGCACTAATACAAGCTACTTTCTCTTGTTTTAGGTCTTTGGCCAATGCAAAGTAATAATTAAATTCAACAAAAATTCAAATGATTCATTCGTGTACAGAAATGACTGCAGTTTACGACCTCGTATGTATTTTCCATGTTTGCTGCATGTAGATTTGCAAAAAATATCTATCCAAGCATATATATCTTGCAATTGCAGTTCTACAGATATCCCCAACGAAGTTTAAAAAGTACATTCAGAAGCCCCAAAATTTAATTTTACAGTTTCATTTGTGTGGGTATCTTAGGCTACATCTGTAATTTCATTTTATTCCCTTTCTCAACCACAAATACGATTTGGCCCAATTTCCTTTTCTATATATTTTTGTTGCAAAATTATGCATTTTTGCACACTTTTTTCTGTGTGCACTTTCTACCAGCCTTTTTTCTTAGTATAAGATATTATTTTCTAAAACTTAACAAGGGCCAATTGTTCAAAAGTACATTAACTTTGACAAGTTATTTCTCACTATAGATTATTTTACTTTCTCACTATAGATTATTCTAGGTTTTTAAAAAATGCTGATTTGATTATGCCTCAGTCTGTTTTGCAAAACAACCTGCTTTGATTCATTTGCAATTCAGTACATGAGAACCTTAGCAATTAATACCTGATTCAAGTTTTACCAACATGGCTTTGTCAGCGAAAAAGTGAATTGTGTGAACTAGAAGTTGTTGCAACTTTAGATAAAGAGGCATCTCCTTCATCAGGTATTAATTGATCATAGAATAAAAGTTCCTTCAGTTTTGACATATTCATTATCAAATGATATTATGTTCTAGAATCTCATTCTATCATAAGAGAAAAAAGTATTCCAGATGGATAGCCAGTTTCTGGGGTGGCTATATCATCCAGCTAGAAACTGGGAGAATGAGAATTCTAGTTCCACCTTGTCCATGAAGCCAATAGTGGCCTTGGATCAGTCACTTTCTCTCAGCCCAAGGAAGGAGATAATGGGAAGCCACTTCTGAAAAACAAGAAAATTGCCAGGGCTTATCCAGGAAGCCTCCAGGAATCAGACACAATTAAGCAGAAGGGAAAAAGAATCTGAACTGAGTTTGCTTTTGGAGATTCTGGTCTGATGCTGATTGGCACAAGGAGGCAGAGACAGTTTTATGTAACAAACCATTTACAAGCAAAGCCACCAAGTTGAGAGAGCACCAAGGACTCCACAGTCCAATGCTGAGCTACATATATTATCTTCTGTTGGTTCCTGCCTTCAGATTTGTACCCTTCCCAAAGAAAAGGCTTCACTGGTTCTGTACTGTTGTGTCAAGGTTGCTAAACAACTGTGTCCCTGACTAAATACAGCTTGGTGAGAGATGCTTAATTTTCAAGCTGATAGAAGCTTTCAGCTTTCAGCTTTCATTTGTCATTTAAACATACACGCTCATATTTCAAATGCCTTGTCTCAACTTTTTAAATGATACTTTTCCCCCCCCCCCCAAAGATTCTACTCCTGCCTGCCCTGGCTGTCCAATTCGCCAAAATGCTTCTGAAGACAGATTTCAGGAAATAGCAAGAGAAAGCCTAGCCAAATTCAATGCTGAAAATGACCACAATCATTATTTTGCCATTCTTGAGATCACCAAAGCAAGTTCACAGGTAAAGTTGAGGTGGAGTATTTTTGAGCAAGAAAGTTGACACTGTATCCTTGATTTGTATCGAGACTGCTACAGAAACCCAGGGTTTCTGCGAAATGTAGAAATGAAAAATAATAGAAATAATTCCAAGAGAGGGCAATTGATTTCTACATTATTGCCAAAGGAAGTGAATAGGCAGATTCTCAAAGTCTGTAGAAATCTGACTTAAAGAAAATGTTAATCTGCCAGAGAACTTCCCTGGGAACTTCCAATTTCCCACATCGATAGGACTCTGATCTTTCTACAATATTACATTCAATTTGATTACTGAATGTATTTGTGTCCTCTTCTTGATAACAACATTTGACATCCTATCAGTTCTCCTAGTGCTAAGAATTATGGGGACTCTGTAAGACTTCAGATGAATAAAGATTGATAGGGCACCCAAGATTATGGGGACCATTTCCTGCAGACAATGTGACCTACTCTAAATGTTTATGACTTTCTATAGGTGGTTTATGGAATTTTGTACGCTATAGAATTCACCATCCAGGAGACTTCCTGTCCTAAAAGACCACCTGTGTCTGACATCACTCAATGCTCTCTCCTCCCTACTGAAACTGCAGTAAGTATTCATAATTTTGCATAAAACCTAGCTTGAAATCATGGTTCAATACATATCTTCTAAAGCACTAAATTTAACACTGCTCTTATCAGAACAGAACAGTACAGAACAGAACAACAGCATTGGAAGACGTCTTCTAGTCTAACCTACTGCTCAAGCAGGAAACTACTAATATTGTCCATTCTCTTCTTAAAAACCTCCTGTGGTGCAGCACCCATAATTTCTGGAAAAAGTCGTTCTACTGATTAATTATTCTAATTGTCAGGAAATTTCTCCTTAGTTCTAGGCTGTTTCTCTCCTTGAGTAGTTTCTTGTTTAGTTCTTTTATTCATCAATGTGTTTAGCAAGTTAGCAAATGAAGAATAACTGGGAGGCAAATGCTCATTTTAGCTATAATAAATCTATCTAAACGTAGAAAGAATAAATATGAGGGCAATGGAGGTTTAATGTTTTATTCCTATACTTTTCTTCTCTTGTAAGCCATCACAGTCACTCAGGACACTAAGATGGGTAGCATATAAATTTAATAAACAAATAAATTTTGAAGCACATTAAAGCCTCCAAAAAGGCTAATATTTAAACCTACTTTCAGACCATTATTTTTACCATTCAACTGAAGGATATATGTCACCGTCTAGAAATGGAGGGCAGGATTAGTCATGTTGGAATGGCCATTGGTGGTATTCTGCTCCAAACAAACTCCATTCCTAGCTGGAATAATCTTATCCCAAAAAATTGGCTATCCAACCTTAAATAAGCCCTTAACAAGTGAAGAAAGAAGTCTGTTTCAGTTAATTTGTATCTGAATTCAGACATAGTAATTTGTTATTTTCCAAGGCAAACCCATGAACCCTAAAGTTAATTATCAATTTCTAAAATTTTGCAGGAGAATTCTACAACGATCAAAGAGTATATCATTATAGCAATATAATTATTAAAATACCAAAATTAATATCTGGAACACCAAAATGCATTTCCTATTCTAGAAAATCAATTTCAATAAATCCATAGAATGGTTTGATTACTATGCTAAGAAAGATTTTAAAATTCTAAAAAGCATAGCAGAAGAATTCAGCTTTTCCATGGAGGCTCCATCCCCTCTTAAGGGACAACAGAAATGGTCATTCTGATGAGAAATGGCATGTCAACCACTGGGAGAAATGGAGAAGGTCTTTTGATACAGAACATCTGATCAACCATATCCAGTGCTGTCTCACTGCATATCAGAAATCATGGCAGGTTAAATTTCTTGCATTTTGTTGATGAACACTTTCTCCTTTGTTCTAGGTGAGAGGCCTATGCAAAGGCTCTATGATAGGCACCTGGAATGAAGATCACAACACTATCACTGCAAACTGTGATTTTTTTCCACATCCGGTAAGTTCCTAAAGCCCTTGTCACACTGCAGCAACGGATGGAAAGAGGATGTAAAACGGAGAAAACCACTTACCATCCATTGGTTAACGCGATGCTTCCGTTCTGTACTCACTGCCTCCGTTTTGCTTCCTCTCTATCCGTCC
>BHFT01014143.1:0-29039 GCA_004320025.1 Laticauda laticaudata
CCCCCCCCCCAATTACTTCAATGAAAAATTAAAGCGCTTGAAGTACTGCACCCAGCGAACTTGCTTGGGAGACAGCTTCTGAGGCATTTTCAGAGCCTCCAAATTCTTATGATCTGTCCACACCTCAAAGGGTGTTTTGCCCCTTCTAGAAAATGCCTCCAGGTAACAGAGCCCAGTGAACTGCAAAAGCTTCTTTTTCCCAGATGGTTCATCTTCTTTTGGTCTCAGTTAGTTTACGGGACATTTCTGCACATGGCTGCAGAGTCCCCATTTCATTTGCTTGTAATAACACTGCTTCCACTGCTATGTCACTCACATCAGCTTGGATTACAAAAGGGGTGTCCATGTCCAGGTCCTTGAACACCTGTTCAGTGGTAAAAAGTCATTTCAGTTCTCAAAAGCGGCTTGGCACTCCATGGACCACTCCAATGGTTTACTGGGTTTCGGTTTCACCTCCCCTTTGGTTTTTAGGAGATTTGTAACAAGCAGTGCAATCTTCGCAAAAGCAGGGATAAATTGACAGTAAAAATTACCAAATCCCAAGAAACTCTGTAGTTGTTTCCTGGTGCGGGGAGGGGCCCATTCCAAAACAGTGTGAACTTTCCCTGGATCCATTTCTGTGCTGTCATGTGATATGTGATAGCCTAAATAATCATTTTTTTTCCTGGTGGAATTCACACTTGAACAACTTCATGTATAGTTCAGCAGCTCAAAGTTTTTCCAGAATTGAATCCACTAGCTTCACATGTTTATCATGAATCTCAGTGTAGATAAGAATATCATCAAGATAAACCAGCACCCCCTTGTATAAATGTTCGTTCAAAACCTGATTTATCATTTGCATGAATACTGCAGGGGCCCCCTATAGGCCAAATGGAAGAATGTTGAACTGGAAACACCCCATTGGGCAGTTAAAAGCAGTTTTCCATTCATCTCCTTCCTTAATTCGAACTCGGTAGTAAGCTTCTCTCAGATCAAGTTTTGTAAAAAAATTTCTCTTTGGCTAAGTGGGCCAACATGTCCTTCATCAAGGGGAGGGGGTACATGTTCTCCACCGAAATGGCAATTTAATTCCTTTAAACCACACAGAAATGAAGAGAGCCATCTTTCTTCTCACGGAATAATATTTGGGTCGCTACTTGAGGCCTAGCAGGTTGTATGAAACCATGCCCCAAATTTTTATCAATAAAATAACCACAGCTCTTTCAGCTACCATGGTGTCATTGAGTACAGTTTTGGTTTTGGGAGTTTTACTCCTGGCAAAATTTCAATACCACAATCTGTTGAATGATGGGGGGGAAGATCATCCAAGGCCTTCTCACTGAATAAGTCCTTTAAATCCCAATATTCTTCAGGAATTTCCTCCTCCCCCTTCAGATTCTCAGTGCCAGTGGAAGCCAGATCTGTGGGATTCTGGGGTTTCTGTTGAAATTGCCCCTCCCCTTCTGGGGGTTGGTCAGTACATATGTGCAATGATCCCTTTCTCCAGTCAACTTGGGGGTTCCATTTCCAGAGCCAGGGCAAACCCAGTATGAGGAGGCACTCCATTCCAGGGGCAACAATAAAACACAAAGTCTCTGTATGCTTCCCCATCATCATTTCTACTGGTTTCGTTATGAAATGTGCAGGGCCTCCCCCAGCTACTGATCTATGGCAAAAGGCTATGGGCTTTTTAAAAATATTTAGCCTTAAACCCATTTTCTCTACGACTTCTGAGCTGATTACACACCTTGTGCACTCAGAGTTTAACAAGGCCAACATTTCCCCTTGGGCTCTCAACGTGGGTACTCTTAATCTCACTGGGATGGTCATAAGGCCCTTGTTTGAACTTACCAGTGAGTCTTCTTCCGATTCAGATTCACTCTGTTCAGAAGAGGTTGGAGTTCCCAGCTCCTCTCTTTTCAGGAGATCTCTCCAACTTCTTCTGCTTTAAGAGCCATTTCGCAAGGCTTGACTGGAGTTTTTTCAGGTTTTCTTCTTCCTTCAGGTGCTCCCTTTTTCTCCAGCTTGGTACAACAGTCTGCAGCCCAGTGACCTTCCTTCCCACATCGGAAACATGCCTTGGGCTTTGCTGCTGGCCCTCCCTTTTGAGGTTTTGAGGCTTCTCGAGGGCTGGTGGGGGATGACTTGCTTCAACTGAGGCTGCCCCGCATCTGTTTTGAGTCAAATCAATTTCCACTTTTGCTGCCAGCATATACCACAGCTGCAGCTCACTGGGGTCTCTTCTGGAGATGCAGCTTTGATAAACATCTTCATTCAGCTCATCTTTAAAAGCTTCTATCAGGGCTCCCTGGGACCAGCCTCGAATATGGCATGCCAGCTCTCTAAATTCCTGAACTCCACTCCTAATTTATGGTTTTCATCCTAATTTAAGCCTTATGTTCACCTAGTGGGTCTTCAAATCTGGCATGCAATGCTTTCATGAACAGATCATGAAACAAATTCATCAGCTGGGGGGGCATTATCATTATGCAGAGTCCTGGTAACACATATGACTTTGGCTGCTTCGGAGGAAAAATCCTCCCCATGTTCTTCCATGTGGCTCCAGACTTGTGCCAGGAAAAAACCTAATTCCTTGGGATCCCCTCTATATTTTACTTCCAATGGAGGCACCTTTGGAGTTCTATGCTTTCTGGTAATTGCTCCCCCCACCGGGGGGCCCTGGGCTGCTGCTTCCTGTTGTACTGGTCCAGGTTGATTTATGGGGGTAGCTGCTTGGGCTCTCATAGCTGAGGCTGCCTCCCCTCTTCCCTCTCATACCTTTGATCAGACTGAGTTCCTTCCTTCATTTAGAAGATGCAAGGCTTGAGCTAATAAAGAATTCCTTCTTTCATCCCCTTGTCATGGCTTTTCTCTTCTACGCTGTCAGGTAATGGTCACTCCTGGAAGGGGTTCTTCCTCTGGATTCTTCCAGCTGACTCCATTTGGGCTTTACCCAGAGACCATTTGGGCTTTACAGCTGGTTTTTCATCAAGATGTAGTTCTGCTAACAACTCAGCTTCTCCTGCTGCCTCTAACAGCAGGGAAGCTGGTCCTCCAGTCGCTCCCAGGTCTTCTTAGTTGCTGGCTGGATTAGACATTGTGTTCAGATCCCCTCAGAAGAAATTTATTAATTTTCCGGGTGGGCTGGTAAACAGAGATTCAGAATAATATCAGCTGGTGCTCCATTCAAAATCCAAGAAAGAAATACTTAGACTTCATTAATTAGAGAAAAGATATCTTTTACTGGAAATAAAGTGGTAGCATCAAAGGAATTCTGAATCTGAGAAAATGAGCACGTAAATCACACATACAAAGTGATGACAACGTTCCCACCCACAATAGTTCAAACTGTCCATCCAATAAAAAGTTGTATATAACATCATGTGGGCATCTTCAGGTGGTTATGAGGCCTCTGTCCGTTGATCTTGACATATCTTGATAAAGAAACATAAGCAAGAAACTTCTTCCTCAACTTATAAAGTTCTTTTTTGTAAAACCTCCAGTTCGCTTCCCATAACTATGTCCCCCCTCCTCCTCCCATTACTTATGACAGCCTAAAGATGCAAAGCAAAAGAAGCAAATCTTGAAGGCTGACAGCATGTTTCCAACCAACACAGTCCTGAGCTTTCTTTTGCCAATTGGGTCTGCAATACTTGCTGATGTTGTCAGTTCAGTGGGATCCATTCTATGACTACCTTGGTCACCTGACATCTGTTTTTCTTGCTATGTGACCAGCCTATTTACATTTCAATTCTTTACTTTCTTAATGATATTATATACCTTTGTTTGTTCTCTAATCAATCTGCAGGTTTTTCTATCTTGTCTTGTAATGCCAAGCATGTATCAAGTTTATTTACTGGAATCAATATTAACATGTTTGAGCATAACAAAATCCATTAAAATTGTATCAACATGGATGTTCAAGTTGCAAAAGTACAGTGAAATTGGAAAAATTTGAATATTGTGCAAAAGTTCATTTATTTCAGTAATGCAACTTAAAAGGTGAAACTAATATATGAGCATAGACTCATTACATGCAAAGCAAGATAGTTCAAGCTGTGATTCAAGCCATCATAACTGAGATGATTATGACTTACAGCTCATGAAAATCCCAAATCCACAATTTCAGAAATTAGAATATTGTGAAAAGGTTCAATATTCTAGGCTCAAAGTGTCCTGCTCTAATCAGCTAATTAAGCCATAACACCTGCAATGGGTTCCTGACCCTTTAAATGGTCTCTCAGTCTGGTTCAGTAGGAATCACAATCATGGGAAAGACTGCTGACCTGCGACATTGTGCAGAAAACCATCATTGACACCCTCCGTAAAGAGGGAAAGCTCCAAACGGTAATTGCAAAAGGAAGTTGGATGTTCCCAAAAGTGCTGTATCAAAGCACATCAATAGAAAGTTATGTGGAAGGGAAAAGTGTGGAAGAAAAAGGTGCATAAAGCAGCAGGGATGATGGCAGCCTGGAGAGGATTTCAGGAAAAGGCCATTCAAAAGTGTTGGGGACTTTCACAAGGAGTGGACTGAGGCTGGAGTCAATGCATCAAGAGCCACCATACACAGACGGATCCTGGACATGGGCTTCAAATGTCGTATTCCTCTTGTCAAGATGCTCCTGAACAACGAACATCAGAAGCATCTTACCTGGGCTAAAGAAAAACAGAACTGATCTGTTTTGCTCAGTGGTCCAAAGTCCTCTTTCTGATGAGAGCAACTGTTGCATCTCATTTGGAAACCAAGGACCCAGAGTCTGGAGAAAGAATGGAGAGGCACACACTGCAAGATGCTTTGAAGTCCGGTGTGAAGTTTCCACAAGCCTGTGTTGATTTGGGGAGCCATGTCCACTGTGCTTCATTAAGTCCAGGGTCAACGCAGCTGTCTACCAGGAGATTTTCGAGCATTTCATGCTTCCTTCGCAGAACGAGCTTTATGGGGATGCTGAATTCATTTTCCAGACAGGACCTGGCACCTGCATACACTGCCAAAAACACCAAAACCTAGTTCAATGACCATGGGATTACTGTGCTGACCTGAACCCCACACAGAATCTATGGGGCATTGCCAAGAGAAAATATGAGAGACATGGAGACTGAACAATGCAGAAGAGCTGAAGGATGCTATTGAAGCATCCTGGTTTTCCATAACACCTCAGCAGTGCCACAGGCTGATAGCTTCCATGCCACGCGGCATTGAGGCAGTAATTGCTGCAAAAGGGGCCCCAAACCAAGGACTGAGTACATATGCATGCTATACTTTTTAGAAGGTCCAATAATTGTTTTCTGTACAATATTGGATTGTATTGTTTGTTTGGATTGCATGTAATCATTCTAATTTTCTAAGATTGTGGATTTTGTGGTTTTCATGAGCTGTAAGTCATAATCATTCACAATTATGACAAATCACGGCTTGAACTATCTTGCTTTGCATGTAATGAGTCTATTCCCATATATTAGTTTCACCTTTTAAGTTGCATTACTGAAATAAATGAACTTTTGCACATTTAATTTTTTGAGTTTCACCTGTATAAACTGAAATAATGAATTACTTAATTTGATATTTTTAAAAACCCTGCAGCCTTTGAACTTTCTGGCCTCATGGTGGTAAAATGCTAAAAGCAGAGAGAAATATCTCCCTTTCAGAGGAAACTGAAAGGGAGCTTAAGAATTTACAGTCAGTGAAAAGCAGAGACAAAGAAAAAGACCCTTGCTTGATATTCCTATTGTCAATAGTGATTAATAATATAAAAATACATCAGAGGTTATATTTCTGAAGCTTAACACAGAGCTGGTTTATGAGTTTTCTAAAATCAGTCAGGAAAAAATATAAATTGCTGGACTTTTCTTCCAGTCAAAATTACTTTTGATCTAGAGGTAACAGTCTGACCAAAGGTATAATTTTAGAACACTATCCAGGTCAGAGGATATCAAACTTAAAAGAGAAAGGATCCAGGAAAAATAACTATTAGCAGAAATATAAGGAGTTTTTTTGTCCTTCAAAGAGATAGCAAAAGTTAATATATTTGAAAACATTCTAATATATGTTTCAGTTCAAGAGAAATAGAGAAATCTATTTAATTAGTGTGCAACTTACTGAATAAAGAATTCAAAGCAATTGTTTTACTTTTTATTGATTTAATATACTTTTCATTTCATATATATTTGTATATATTTTATAACATGATTTCATAATATAGTGGAATATTGTAAAATAACTTTTGAATTGATATTTATACTAAATAATGAGATTGAGATAAAAGAGATATTACAGCTTTAATTATTATCCAATATAAGAAAAAACAAATTGAGCTTCTGACCTCCTGAAAAAAGATTTTAATTAAGGCAAGCCTCTCATTGGTTGTTTAGAAAATCTACCACAATCAAATAATCTATCATAGCATTAATTTTTAATGGGACTTTAAGTACTAAATATTAAGTACTAAACATTTTGGGAGAGACAAACAAATATGGATAGAACTGTATTGTGACAAAATTAGGAATCATAAGCTGTAACTCAAATGCTCAGATAACAGTGACAAGTATTGGAAATAATTTAGTAAATAATACATTGATTAAAATATATTTGAAAGAAGAAACATTTTTTTCAAGACTAATCTTATGGAAATATATGGTAGCAAAACAACAACAACAACAAAGCAACTAGATACCATACCCAGATGTCTTAAATCTTTCATTGTTATTATCCAATAATAAAAAAATTGAATTTTTGAGGGAAAAACAGGATTTTCATTCCATTTGATAAGTATGATAGTAAACATTATGTCCTACCTATTATTAATGATGGTCCATGCATCATTAATATTATTGGTCATTATTTGTACTTTTCTGGTGTTATCAGTTGAGTAATCCCGAAGAAGTTTAAGGGCCAAATCATTTGCTACATCTACATTTATATGCCATTGCCGTAGCTCTTTTGCAAACTGCTGGAAAGAGATAAAAATATGAGCACTTTTTAAGAAAGGCCTCAGTAAGTTACACAGACTGAAAATATACACAAAACAATTTAAATAGTCATAATAGAAACATATACAGATAGACCTTGATTTATAACCACAATTAGGACCAATATTTCTATTGCTAAGCCAGTACAGTATTTGTTAAATGAATCATTTTACAGCCTTTTTGAGTAGTTGTTCAGTAAACCACTATGATCCATAAACAAATCATATGGTTATTAAGCTAATGTAGCTTTCCCCATTCACTCTGTTTGTTGGAAGCTGGTTGGAAAGGTCACAAATAGTGATTATGTGAGTCAAGAACATTGCAATCTTTAAAAATACATACCAGATCCTAAGCTCCCAAATTCTCATCAAATGTCTGCAGGGATGCTACAATTGTAAGTTACTTTTATTTGGGCTGTTGTAACTTGGAAAAGTCACTAAAGTTGAGGGTTATTTTTAAACTTTTTCAGATATAAACACAAACACTTCAGCTTGTTAGTCTAGTGCTTATATACTTTACAAATTTGTTAGGTAAGTTCACCTTTCTCATTGTTAAAACAAGGGTCTCCAAACTTGGCAACTTGAGGACTTGAGGACTTCAACTTCCAGAATTCCTTTCCAGCCATATTGTCTGGGGAATTCTGGGAGTTGAAGTTCACAAGTCTTAAAGTTTGGAGACCCCTGAGTTAAAAGTTCAGAAGTTTGAGTTATTTGGGGGGGATTCCACAAAATATTTGAAGAACTCTCAAATAAGGTCAGTATGACAGGATTGCATAAGCCCATTTCTTTGAGAGTGCTGACTTTCTTTTTTCTGATTCTTCAACAATTTTTCTGTAATGTCAAAACTTTTTTTTCTTTTTTAGTGCTACAGGTATGCAAACTTATGCATAGATTATTTTTCCATAACTCCATCAAACTTCTAGGTTCTGAAATTCACTCATACAAAATAATTCCGGGGTCTTTTAAGGGGAAAAGGTGGCTTGGCAGGTTTACAGTTTCCTCTAATAACATTCAGATGATGATAATGATTTACAGAATCATTATTTTGACTGTGGCCAAATATATTGACTTTGACTGTGGCCAAATGTTATTATGTATGAAAAATTAGGCAGACTCTAATTGTCCACTGATAATCCACCAATAATACAATACATTATTTCATCTGGTTTTTATTTTGTATTATTACTGTTGTTTTAATGTTTTTATTTGTAATGATGGTCTATGACCATAATCAAAATGATTGATAATATATGACTAGAAAATGCACAGTAAGCAAATGAATAATGTACCACCAGTGACAATGATCAAGCAATTTATTTTTATCTGAACCAGTTTCTAAATTACACATTAAAAATATACATAACAGGTATAACAGGGTTTTATTTATTTTGTTTTTGTTTTTAATTAAAGACATTTGAAACTTGACCATAGTACTGGCTGAGTAATGAAAATAATGGAGGTCGAATAGGGGGCATACTAATTTCCTATTATGACAGTTTGCAGAATTTAAGAAATAATTTGTAAGTTTCATTCTGCAAAATTCTTTGCTATATAAAAAAATTACCTGTGTGAATCTTGTTTGTACTGATAACAAATACATGCCCATACATGCCAGTGAATGAAACTGAGCATCAAATACATAAATGAGTATTATATTATTTGATAGGTTTTATAGATTTGTAGAAGTTTAAATTATTAAATTCAATAATATGGCCTAATGTACTCCTGTTATTATGTCCATAAGGGTTTTATGTGCTGATTCACACTCATCCATATTACTGGAATTTTAGTCATTCATAGTACTCAGTTCTGAATGATATAAGTTATTATATTGTTCTTGTGGTCAAACCACCCATTTGATTTTTTTAAAATATACTGAAGAATAGAATAAATAAATATTGAATAACAGAATAATAGAATTGGAAGGGACCTTGGAGGTCACCACCAGCAGGAAACTCTATACCATTCCAGACAAATGGCTTTCCAATTTGTTCTCAAAAATCCCCAGTGTTGGACCATCCAACTTCTGGAGACAAATTGTTCCATCGATTAATTGTTCTAAATGTAAGGAAAATTCTCCTTAGTTCTAGGTTGCTTCTCCCCTTGATTAGTTTCTATCCATTGCTTCTTGTCCTACCATCAGGTGGTTTAGAGAATGGATTGATCTTCTCTTCCTTATGGCAGCACCTCAAGTATTGGAACACTGTTCTCATGTTGCCCCTATTCCTACTTTTCATTAAACTAGACATACCCAATTCCTGCAACCAATTTTCATGTTTTATCTTCCAGTCCCCTAATCATTTACTGCTCTTCTCTGCACCTTTTCTACAGTCTAAACATCGTTTTTATATTGTGGTGACCAAAACTGGATTAATATTCCAAGTATGGTCTTACCAAGGCATTATAAAGTGGTATTAGCAGTTCACATTCTTCCTTTACTGATAGAATGAAGTAATGACTTGTAAACTTTTACAAATACTTTTACTACATTTAAATAACTTTGTGATCTCTTTTCAGGAATATTATTTAATGGACCTTCTAAACCCATTACAAGGATATTTTAAAAATGTTGCTTCTCAAAATTAATTTCAGTACTTTATCTATTAAATACACTGACATTACTAAACAGTAGTATCAGTTAAAAAGGGAATTAGAGCCTTATTCTCTCTGTCTGACAAAATAATCTTTTGAAAAACTTTGAAAGACTTTCAAATCTTCAGCCAACACTTCCAATGTCCCTGAGCTCAGTAGAGATCACAATGATAGCATGTGTTTTATCAGCTATTAAGAGTCCCATTATTTTCTGTTTTACATGACTTCATATCATGATTTTTATAATTAAAGTAATGACACATTTTTTCTTTCTTTTCTGCACTCCCCTTTTATTTTCAGATATCATTTAGCTCTTAAGTTTCTTTCTTTCTTTCTTTCTTTCTTTCTTTCTTTCTTTCTTTCTTTCTTTCTTTCTTTCTTTTCTCTTTTCTTTTCTTTCTTTCTGGAGGCCCATTGAAGTGAGGCGAGCAGAGATGCAAACTGACTGCAAGCAGCAAAGCCAACAAGTGGAGAATAATGAGGTGAGCTGGCTATAGAGTGGGGCCAATTGTGAAGCAGGGAGGAAAAACAGCCATGGGGCAAAGAGACCAGCCTCCCAAGGGCAGCACAATGAACTGCAGAGAACAAAGAGGTGAGCCAGTGAGAGAGCAAAACAGGAAAGAGGATAAAAGAGAAGAGGCAAACTTGCTGTGAATCATTGAGCTGGTGAGAGAACACAGCAAGGAGGAAGGGAATAGAAGAGAGACAAGCTTGCTGGGGACCATCCAGGTAGTCCTGTTTGCTGGTGGAAGCAGCATCCCCAGCACCCAGTAAATGGGAGCAGCAAACAAGGGAAGAGAAGACAATGAATCAAGCCTGAGGTTCCAATAGGCAGGGAGGAAAGACTCCGGTAGAGAATAAATGCAAATACGGAACAGAAAATAAAATACAAATAAATAGGCAAATAATGACAAGAATGAAAAATCAGAAATCAAGGAAGAATAAAGATCAATCAAATAAATAAGGCAAATCTTAAATAATAAGATGGGGGGAACTGGAGCTCAAAACTTTTTAAAAACATGGGGAAGAAAGTGTCAGAGTATATTCATGAACTGGAATAGAGCTTAGTAACAAAGTCAACCAATGAATAGACACGGCAACAGACCAGCCAATGGGAACTGAATTGGAAAGTGAAACTAGAAGCTGGTTCTGGTGTCTGCTCTGAAGTTGCTGCTTGTGTTTTGCTTGTAACCTTTACCAGTTGGAGGAATCTACTATTGGTATTGTACATTTTTCTCATTTATGATGTATATAAATAAGTATATAAATAAGCTTTCTGGATTTGAATTTCTGCTGCAAAATCTAACAGGTTATGGGCCCAGCCAGCCCCCAAAACATACAAACACTGCATTGTAATTTAAACTGAGAGAGACTGCCTGAAGGCAGAGAGAAAGCTTGCATGATGGCTGAAAAAATTAAGGAAAACTCTCTGCCTTGTTTGGGTCAGAAGAATTATATAATTTGGGCTGCAAAGATGGACTGTTTCCTGAAAACTAAGGAACTGTGGGATATTATTGAAAACCCATCCCAAGAGCCATTGGCAGCTGCAGATCAGAGGCAGCATGATAAAGCAATGGCTTATATCGTCTTAAGTTTAGAAGATGAACAGTTTATCAATGTAGCTGATTTAAAGACTGCAAAGGAGTTCTGATTGAAGTTAAGTGTGCATGTGAGTGTGTCTGCATGCAATATTGTGCAATTATCAAGAATATACAGAGCTGATCTGCAACCAGGAGAATCTCTGGAGCAGCATCTTGTTGACATGCAAACTTTGTTTGTGGAGTTAGAACAGCATGGAATGCATATTCCAGAATCTCAGAAAGTGCTGTTAGTTTTGAACAGTCTAGATGACTCGTGGGATATTGTTTCTGTAGTATTTGAATGCAAACCAAAGCAGGATTTGCATTTGGAAGCATTGAAAGCATGTCTGACAGCTAAAGAAAATAAATGCCATTTTTGTAGCCACCAGAACCCAAGGAGCAGAAAGATAGGCAGAATGGAAAATTCCACAGACTGGCTGTCTCCAAAGAGAAGAGCAACAGAAAAAATCAGATTACACTCCAGCAACAGAGGTGGTGCTTCATTTGTGGTGAAATGACTCACTTAAAGTGAAAAGGAAAAAAAATTTGCAAGGAAGAAATTATTTGCAAGACAGAAGATGCAAGGAAGACAATTAGCTGATGGACAGTCTGCTTTTGCAAAAGTCAGCTATTGCAGGAGAAATCAATGGCTAATTGACAGTTGGGCTAGTCAATTAGTTAATAATTCATTGTTTTACAAGATGGATGCAGCTGCAGGAGATGCAGTAGCCTTGGCAAAAGGTCCAAAGGCTAAAGTCATTGGAAGAGGCAGTGTGCAAATTCCACACCTGGAAACAAGGTTCATTGATGTTTTGTGTGTGCCTGAAATGGAACATAATTTGCTGAGTGTTTCTAGTTTAGACAAGCAAGGATTTGAGACCACATTTGTAAATGGGTGGTGTCTCATAAAGCAAAATGGGATTTTATGTGCAAAAGGCATAAAGCAAGAAAACATTTATGTGTAGCAGGGACAAAATATTCAATATGCACAAACATTTGGCAATGTGGCACAGCATGATTCATATGTTCATCTCTTGCACAGAAAACTTGGCCATGCCAAGTTTCAAAGTTTTGCAAAGGATGGACCAGATGCAAAAGGATTGAATTTAAAGGGATGTAAGGGATATTCGGATTGTGCAGTATGCAAATCATCAAAGTGAAAGGCATTCCCAGTGAGCAAAAGTAGCACAAGCAGACAACAAGAGCTCTAGAGCTGCTACATGCAGATTTGGTCAATGCAAGTCAGTTTGTGAGGAGCAAAATATGGTCTGGTTATTGTACATGACTATAGCAGGTTTGAGTTTTGCTATTTACTAAAGAGTAAAATAGAGGTGCTACAGAAAGTTAAGCAATGGGAAGCTTCATAGAAAGAAGGTTAAAACAACAGGCATGTTGCCTGCAAACTGACAGAGGTTCAGAATTAATGTGAACAAGTTTTCAACAGTGGTTGGGACAGTTAGGAATAGAATACAGACACACAAATGAGAATGGTGTTGCTGAGAGACAGAATGGAGTCTTACAAACCATGAAGGACTCACTGCCAGAGGATTCTGGTCTTCACAGGTCATATTGGGGTGAAGCCATGTTGATTTATTTAATTAATAGGCTGTGGAGTTCCTCCATTAATTATACTCCAAATACAGTGCTATATGGGGGAAAATCATCTCTGGCACATTTTAGGGTATTTGGAAGTAATGCATGGGTGCATATTCCAAAAGCAATTAGAAGAAAGGGACAATCAAAGGCTAGAAAGCTCAGGTTTGTGGGCTATGAGCCAGGCTCAAAGAGCTGTCGTTTTAGTGATGGGAGCAAGAGAATATTGATTTCAAGGTCTGCTAGCTTTGCAGAGCAAAACTGGAACAGTATTGATGCAAATTTGTGGAGTGACTCATTTAGTGATGGTGATCCACTTAGTTACGGTAACTCGCTTAGTTATGGTAACTCACTTAGTGACAGTGTCCACATTCAGGGAGGAGAAGCTGAAAAAGATATGAAGCAAGAGAGGGTTGAAGCACAGGAGCAGTCAATGCCACACAGGTCAGAGCGATGGAACAAGGGGATTCTACCTGACAGGTATTCTGCTGGTAAAGTTAAAGTGTGTAATGTATGGTATGAGCCAAGGAACTACAAAGAAGTATTGGAATTATCTAAAATTGAACAAGTGGAAAGAAGCCATGGACAAGAAAGAATAAAACAGGGAGAACATGAAATGTTCACATCTATGACTTGGCCACATGGTAGCAAAGCTTTAGGATGCAAGTGGATATACAAGAACAAAGTACCACCTGATAATGAAGTCCAGTATAAAGCAAGGTTAGTGGCACAAGGGTTTTCACAGATGAAAATTGTGTACTATGATGAAGTATTCGCACCAACTGTAAAAAGTGAAAGCATCAGACTGGCACTAGCATTGGCAGCGGCACATGGCCTTAAAATCTGGCACTTTGACATAACCACTGCATTCCTCAATGCAGAATTAGAGAAAGAAATTTACATGGTTCAAGCACCAGGGTATGAAAGTAAAATGTCTAACTTGGTGTATAAATCGAACAAGGCCATTTATGGGCTGAAGCAGTCAGGCAGGAATTGGAATATATGTTTAGAATGTGAAGCCTGTGATCAAGAGATATAACAGTCAGCAATAGGAAGCTTGTTATATCTGTCACAGTAGTGCAGACCAGATATAGTTTGTGCAGTAAACATTTTGGGTCACTTTACTGTTGCACAAATGCAATTGCATTGGATGGGTGTAAAAAGGGTTCTCAGGTATTTAAAGGGAAATTTCTGCTGCAAAATCTAACAGAAAGAGATTTTAAAAACTAACATAATAGTAAGTAAGTAAAATAAATAACAAGGTATAAAAACAAGCACAAATTGGTAGAAAAAAAAGAAATAGAAAAAAAGGTATAAAACTTTCTACCCTGAAAAAGAAACAAACTAATAGAACAGGTGACTGGTACTATTGTTGTATGCAATATATGTTCCATGTATGTGCTTATGCCCAAAGAACACCTGAATTATATTTGTATTAAATGTAAGCTACTAGACGAAAAAGTAAGGAATCTAGAGGCATGTCACATATAGAAGGAAACACAATAATCAAAGAAAGAAGCAGCACACATCTAACAAACCCCTGCTGCCCAATCTAACCCAATCAGAAACAGCCCCATTAAAATTGAGCAACCTGTTTCTCCCCCTAGATGAAAATATGCAGGCCCACAACCTCCACCTCAAAGAAAAGATGCAGACATCTAGAAAAGTGATACCTTAAAAAATCACAACAACACACCTGAGATAAACAGAAGACTGCCCCAGACCCCTAAAAAAGGAAGGCGAGTGTTAGTGATAGGAGATTCTATTCTCAAAGGAACAGAACCAGCCACCTACAGCCCAGACATACAATCTAGGAAGGTATGTTGTCTCCCTGGAGCAAAAATCAAGGTTGTGGCTGAGAACCTAACCAAAATAATTAGGCCCACAGACTACTACCCTTTTCTACTACTACTTATAGGGATGAATGACACAAAAAATGACTTGAAAACAATATTTAGTGATTATGAGCAGTTAGGTAAGAAAGTCAATGACTTAGATGCACAAATAGTTTTTTCATCTGTACTGCCAGTGAAAGGACAACATCTGGAAAGAGAACAAAGAATTCTAGAAGTGAACCACTGGCTAAAGGGTTGGTATCACCAAAATTTCTTTGGATTCCTGGACCATGGTCTATACTATCTCCATGATGGGCTTCTGGCAAGGGATGGGTTGCACCCCACAAAGACTGGGAAGAATGTTTTTGGAAAACAACTGGTTCAACTTATAAGGAGGGCTTTAACCTAAAACTGAGGGGGGACGGTGACCAATCTTTAGAATCTCCAGGACCTAATTCCAAGCAAAAACCCCTAGAAAGCAATTCAAATAATAAAGTAAGGAGGGATAGGATGAGAGACAAACTCAAACACCAAATAGGAGAAATAGGAGGAAGCATACACAGAGTCAGACATTAAGTGCCGAAACACAAATGCACAAAGTCTGGGGAACAAACAGGGTGAACTTGAACTATTAATACATGAAGGTAGATATGATATAATTGGAATAACAGAAACTTGGTGGGATGCAACCCATAACTGGAACATACTCATAGAAGGGTACAAAACTGTTCCAAAAAACCAGACCCCATAAAAGAGGAGGTGGAGAGACACTTCTGATGACATCACATTGTGGCAGTGCAGGAGAAATCTGCTCTGATCTGTGTTGGGTTTTTCGCGTCTGGTCAGCCATTCGTATGGTGTTTGGTTCTGGAGGGATCAACAAAGTGAGGAGAAACCCGTGGAGTCAATTCGGGAAGTTGTGATCCAAAACATCAAAGAAGAGAACCCGAAGTCTGAGATGGAAGAAGTCGGCCCTTTGCGAGCAGACCCGGAGATGCGATGAGCTATCAAAGAAGGAAGCAGTGGGATGATAGTGAACAGATGATCGGCAAGTTATCGATGGTGAAAATTTATTTTGGATTATAATTGGAGCATTGGAATGGATATTTGCTTGCATCAAGGAAGCCCAGAGTGAAAGGGGTGAGGGTGGAAGTCAGCAGCAGCGATCTAGCTCTCCACCCATAATGCTGGGAAAACAGTGAAAATAAGAATACAGGAGGAAATTTGAAGAAAAAACTGAAGCAAGGAGAGAGAGTTGAGAGGATATTCTTTGAAGGATTTGTTTTTCTTTGACAGTTTGGAATGAGAGTGCTGGGGTTATTTGAACTGAGAAAAGTGACCTGACAGGAATCTAAGTGAAACGAGGAGTGACTGCAATTTTTGGAGATGGCCATTGAAAATGCCAAGTTCTGGTAAACTGTATCACTATGATTGGAAGAGATTCATAAGCCTGTGGCTAGAAATAGAACTGATCTGAATTAAAAGAATATTGGAATATATTCTATTACCCTATATTTAGGAGGATCGTAGTAGTATATAATTGTATTTAGTTAGCTATTTAGTATCAGATCTCTTAAAATTCCTTACTATATATATTTCCCCTTTTGTCTGTTAAAACCTAAAAATTGATGAAGTGCATATTGATAGTTATATATTTTGGTGAAAGAATAATAGTTAAACAAATTTAAATATTTATTTTGGGTTGTAAAATTGATTGAGTGACATTTGATTGTATTGATTGATATTGATTGATATTGGCTAATAATATTTTGCTTTAATAATTAAGATATTTTTATTATTAGAAACAAACTAATAACTTATTGTTAATTTAAGAATTAGATAATTGATAAGTGATCTCTTTTTTGAAATATTATTTGATCAGTAGATTAATTGATAATTATTTCTAATTTGAGTAGGGATAGAAAATCATCTTGACCATTAATTGGGGAAATCAGAATTTTTTTTACTATTTATAAAATTGATGATAATTTGGGACAATATATATAGGATAGTAGGTGAGCAATGTAAAATTATCAAAGATATGACAAGTATTACTACCGCTATGATAGAGAAAAAACCTGTACCAATGGCGGTATTATCCAGTCCAGTAGCGTCTACTCAATGAACGATTGAAGGAATATTGGCTCCTGAGAAATCAAGCACCACACCTAGCACTCAATCAGTCCAAGCTTCCTTATTAGTAATCCAAGGTACGATGTTAATATTACAAGAATTAATTTTCAAAAATCATATTGAAAGCAAAGCAGACCGGGAAACAATGAAACCAAATTGAAAACTGAAATAGGGGAAATGAAAACTGAAATCAGGAACCTGGATGAGAAAATAGGTCTGATCCAGGAATCAATTAAAAGAAAAAAAGATCAAGATAATTGAATGACAATCCAACCAAAATGAGAAAAAGCTAGAACTCATGGACCAAAAAATCATGGGCCACAATAAAGAAACAGAAGAGGCCTTAATCCACCTTGAGATGGACAGAGCCTCTTACTATTTAAGATTCCAAAATGTAGAGGAAGTTAAGGAGGAAGACTTAACATCGGTGATGGCTGAACTCTGAGCGGAATTTCTCCAAAGAGACAAGAATGAAATAATAAATGAAATAGATGACATCTACAGAGTATATACTAGTTACGCAAGATGGCATAGACTTCCTCGGGAGGTCCACATCAGATTTGCCAGGAGAAAAGTCAGAGATATAATATATAAGATTTCAAGGGAGGAGACAATAAAATATAAAGACAGAGAAATAATTGTACTGAAACAAATTACAAGAAGAGTCCAGGAACAGAAGAAGAATTATCGGTACCTCACAAACGATGTAAACAAAAAACAAAAAAAAACCCTTTAAAGGGATTACCCTGGAAGGTATTTTGACAACGTGGAACAAGAAAAGACTGACAATTGAATAAATAAACCAGAACTAACGAGAGATAGAGGCTAGAATAAGGAATAATGGAAAAAGGACTGACATTAACATCTATTAATATTAATAGATTAAATGATTCATCAAAAAGGAAAAAAATATTTTTGAAACTAGAGAAACAGAAATTCGACATAATATGTCTTCAAAAGATGCATATCAAATTACAAGATCAGATATATTTACAAAACAAAAAAATGGGGAAACTGTATATATTATTAGCAGAGGAAAAAAGAGAGGAGTAGCGTTATGTATTAAAAAAGAAATAAGGTTAAAATTGATTTATAATGATACGATGGGAAGAATATTAATTGTAGAGATGGTCATACAAAATAAAATGATTTTACTAGTAGGGATACATGCCCTAATACAAATCAAAATGAATTTTATGAAACCCTACATGAGAAATTAATAGAATTTGGAAATCCCATGATTTGTATAATTGGCAAAACAATATGAGAATCATAATTGATATATTAGAATTTTATGAGACACATCTAGGAAGTCAATTTGCTCTTCTCTTCCTAGATGTGCAAAAGGCATTTGATAACCTTAATTGGGACTTTATGAAATGTCAGATTAATTTGATGGAATTTGGTGACAACTTTGCANCCAATGTTATTAAGGGAAATTGATAAATTTGGCAAATTAGCCGGGCTGAAAATTAATAAAGAAAAGACTAAAATGTTAGTCAAAAATTTAACAAATAATAGACAAAAAGAATTAGTGGAAATAATGGGACTACAAATTGTAAATAAGATTAAATATTTACGTATTTGGTTAAGATCTAACACGATAACCCTGAAGGAAGATAATTATACAAAAGTATTACAACAAATTGGAAGAGACTTGGGAAATTGGAGTAAAATGCAGATCTCATTATTTGGCAGAATTGCCACAATCAAAATGAATGTTCTACCCAATTGTTATATCTATTTCAAATGATCCCTATATTAATAGATAACATATATTTTAAAGAGTTGGACAAAATTATTATGAATTATAATTATAATTCATTTGGGCAGGCAAGAAATCAAGAATTAAAAGAATTTACCTACAAGACAATAAAAGCAGAGGCTGCTTTAGACTCCCTGCCTGGGAGACATATTATAGAGCAATGGTGTTAGTGTGGATAAAGGATTGGATTAAACTGGAAAATAAAAGAATGTTAACACTAGAGTGTTATGATTTACAAATAGGGTGACATGTCTTTTTGTGGAACCCAAATAGTAAAAACCACTCATATTTCTATGGACATACCCTGCATAAATACTTGATTAAAACTTGGACAGATATCAGGAGAAATCATTACATTAAAGTCCCTACATGGTTATCAACAGTGGAGGCAATGTTCCATCCTAACACAATGGATATTAGTAAAAAGCTTAAATATAACCAAATTTTAGATAATGAAGTGAAACTTAAATTGATCCAAGATTTAGAAAATAAAGAAATAATTATTGATCATTGATCATATATTTTCAAACAGCAATGAGATATGAGAGGGACTTAAAAGAATTTGGATTAGAAACAGAAAATACTGAACTCTATAAGATACTCTTGGGCCCAGAAAAGAATATGATATCCAAATTATATAATTATTTGCTAGGATATGAATTAGCTGACGAAATCGTGAATGGACCAATTATAGCATGGGCAAAAATTTTTGGCCACAATATAGATCTAGATGACTGGGAAGAAATTTGGCAGAGAAATCTTACATTAACAAAATCAGTATCTTATAAAGAAAACTTATATAAAATGATATATGGATGGCATCTGGCATCCTCTAGATTGGCAGAAATGTATGCAACAGTAAACTCGATTTGTTGGAAATGTAAGGGAAATCATGGTACCTTCTTCCATCTCTGGTAGATATACCCAGTGGTTAAAATTTTTTGGATCAGGATCAAAACTTGGATAGAGGAAATGATCCAAGGTGGATTGGAGTGGGAACCTAAATTGTACCTCCTGGGTATTATTAAAGAGGGTTATTCCCTCATAGTAAAATATTTGATTATTTACATATTAACAGCGGCATGAATCTCACTGTCACAATACTGGAAAACACCGAATATACCGCCTATTCATTTTATCATTCAAAAAAATTATGAACGCACCGAAATGGAGAAGCTCACATTAAAATTAAAAGGAAAGGTTGACTCGGAATTTTATTCAATTTGGGATAAATGGTATGATTGGTTAGAGTGTAAAAAAAAAAAGAATATATAAAATAAGGGGGGAAAATGAATCTACGAAACATATTATATATATTATTATATTATATTATATATACCAAAGGACAGGAACTTACAAACATTAGTCCTACGCCTCCTTGCTCTTTGATTAAGTAATAGGTAGAATATATTTGCAAAAACATAATTATAATCAATAACAAATAATAATAAACTATTATGTTTTATAGAGTATAGATAACGGCTAATTTACAGGATATAGGAAATAACTGCCACTTAATATTTGTTATGAAATATTTTACTCACTATCAAATGTATTAGGGAAAAAAATAATTAGTTTTATTACAGAAAGTGTTGTGATGTCTACTTGCATGATTTTTTACCTTTTATTTTTGTATATTTTAACCTTTTGTATTTTATAAAGTTTTTTCAATTTTTTTTTTAAAGAGGAGGTGGAGTTGCACTGTATGTAAAGGACAAAAACAGTGCAACTCCACCTCCTCTTTTATGGGGACTGGTTTTTGGAACAGTTTGTTCTATGAGTATGTTCCAGTCATGGGTTGTATCCCACCAAGTTTCTGTTATTCCAACAACTCAAGAATCTTGGGAAACTCTGAAAAGTACGATCATAAAAGCCCAGACCAGCACAACACTACTGAGAAAGAACAATAAGAAATCCAAGAAGAAACCAGCATGGCTGCACAAAGATCTCTCTGACAAATTACAAGACAAAAAGGACAAGTATAAATAATGGAAAGAGGGACATACAACTAAGGCAGAATATCAGCAGATAGCCAGAATCTGCAAAGATGAAGTCAGGAAAGCAAAGTCTCAGAATGAACAAAGACTTTCAACAAAAGTCAAAGATTCTTCCAACATATAAACAAGAAGAAAGAAATCAAGGAAACAGTCGGTCCACTAAAGATAGAAGATGGCAAGGAAGTAGCAGACAACAGAGAGAAAGCAGAGCTACTTAACTCATTCTTGCATTGGTCTTCAGGCAAAAAAAAAACCTATAGCCCAACCTACCCAAAATATAACTGTAAAATACAGACTAGAAATAAAAGTTAAAATAAGCAAAAAAAAATAGTTCGAGAACACCTGTCTGATCTTGATGAATTTGATGATACAAATCACCAGGACCTGAAGGATTACATCCCAGAGTTCTAAAGGAACTAGCAGAGGTCTCAGAACCACTGCACCACATCTTTCAAATATCCTGGAGTACTGGGGAACTACCAGAGGACTGGAAAAGAGCTGATATGGTTTCCATCTTCAAAAAAGGGAAAAAAAACAGACCCAGGAAACTACAGACCCAGGAAACTACAGACCAATCAGCCTAACATCAATACCCTGGAAGATACTGGAAAAGATAATAAAAAAACAGATCTGCCAGCATCTAGAAAGGAGTAAAGTAATAACTGGAACTCAGCATGGGTTTGTTAAGAACAGATCATGTCAAACCAATCTTATTTCATTCTTCAACATAATGACTAAATTAGTAGATCAACAAAATACTATGGACATAATATACTTAGACAAAATATACCTAGACAGTAAAGCATTCGATAAAGTAGACCACAACCTACTTCTTGTAAGCTAGAAAAAGGTGGGACAGATAGCATAATGGATTTACAACTGGCTGACAAAGCATACTCGAGGGAAGTAAGCAGCAGGGTGCCACAAGGTTCCATCTTAGGCTCATTACTCTTCAATATCTTCATTAACAACTTAGGTAAGGGGATAGAAGGGGAATTTATCAAATTTGCAGATGATATTAAGCTGGCAGGAATAGCTAACACTTAAGAAAACAGGCTCAAGATCAGAGGTGGTATTCAGCAAATTCTGACCAGTTCTGGAGAGAACTGGTAGAACTGGTAGCAGCAGAAATTTTGAGTAGTTCAGAGAACTGTCAAATAACACCTTTGACTGGAGATTTTACAGTATCCTTCCCTTGTCACACCCACCAAGCCACGCCCACAGAATGGTAGTAAAAAAATTTGAATCCCACCACTGCTCAAGATCTAGATGGATCTTGAGAGACTCAAACACTGGTCCTTATCTAACAAAATGAAATTCAATGTAGAGAAAAGTAAAGTCCTATGCTTAGGCAAGAAAAACCAAAAGTACACATATGGACCTGGGTGCCCCCAAGCCTAGGCTTTATATCAGTAATTGGGAGAGGGATCTTAGAGTCTTAGTGGAACCAACCAGCTAAATATTGAGCCAGCAGTGTACAGCAACAGCCAAAAAAGCTAATGCAATCCTAAATTGCATTAACAGAGAGATACAATCAAGATCACAGTAAGGTACTAATATCACTCCAAAGCCTTAGTAAGAATGACATTAGAGTACTGCACTCCAGTTTTGGTCACCACGCTATAAAAAGATGTTGAGACTCCAGAAAATAGTGCAGAGAAGAGCAACTAGGATGATTGGGGGACTGAAGACTAAAGCATATGAAGAACAGTTATAAGGAATTTGACATGGCTAGTCCAGTGAAGAGAAAAACCAGGGGAGACATTAGCAGTCTTCCAATATTTGAAGGGCTGCACAGAGAGGAAGGAATCAAACTATTTTCTAAAGCGCCTGAAAAGACATACAAGGAATAAAGGATGGAAACTAAATCAAGAAAGATTTCAATGTTAGAAAATAAGGAAAATAAATTTTCTGACAAGTGAGAACAATCAACCAATGGAACAGCTTACTTCGGAAGTTGTGGGAGCTTCATCACTTGAGACTTTCAAGAAGAAATTGGACTGCCATTTGTCAGAAATGGTGTAGGGTCTCCTGCTTGACTGGTGGGTTGGACTAGATGACCTACAAGATCCCTTCCAACTCTAATTATCTCTTATTTATCTTTTATTTTCCTTTCCTTCCCATAGGAAGAGCTATGTTGGGTTTACAATAATGTATTTTATCTCTCTTCCTCACTCTCTCAATAAAGTAGAGAAAAATATAAGCAGTTTTGGTAACATACTTTCACAATGTTTTTTTTAAATATAAATCTGAGATAAATTGAAAACCATGCTTTTACAGAAAAAATCTGCTTAACAGTCTTCCCATTAGAATAAAATTTAAAACAGGATAAAGTTTCTTTGTATTCTAGTATTACTCAACTGAATAATATAAGAAATGATCTATGTATAAGTATTATAGCATGCTAGTAGCTTTAATCCTTTAAATAAAATTCTATAGACATAACAATTATTACTGTTGACTTTCTTTGGAAGGAGGTTGTTTTTAATAACTGAATTAATTTACAGTTATCTAAATTGACTGTTTCCCTGCTGCCAAGACTTCATGCTGGCTTGGGAATTGTTTTTTTATAGAAAATCTTGTATTTTTTATACATCTCTTCAAGTGAACAATGTGATTCCAGATTACAACATACATACAGTCATAGTTACATTTCCAGCTTTCTTATCTAGTTTCATATCAAATCATTACCTATTCCATTGATCTTTAAATATATTTTTGCTTCATGTTTTCCATTCATTAATCCAGTAACAAAAACATTTCATCCTAGAGCATATTTTCCACTCTTTATCCCCTATTATTTTCATTTCCAGCTTACCACCTATTTTATTTTACATATTTTCTTCTTTTACTTTCTCAAAGCTGATGTATAGGAAACAAAAAGCAAAAATAAAATAAAACTAATACATTCAGGATCCACATACTATTTCCCTATAATCTACAATGAATCTTACATTTATTCCAGAGATATTCATATAACCATTTCATGTTTCCTCTTTGTTTCCGTCTAGCCAAATTTTGCCTGTGGAATTTTATTTAATTTTCATTCATCACCTTTTTAATCATAATATAATAATCTAATTTCAAATGCTTTGTTTTACAATATAGTCATTTCTAATTTACCATATTCTTTGTTTTTCTAATATCCTTTGTATAGTCAATTGCATTTTCTATTTCATATATGTATAAAAATTTTAAAAAATCGTATTTCCTCTTTGTTTCCATTAACCAAATTTTACCTATAAAATTATGTTTAATTTTCATTCATCACTTTTTTAATCATAATACAACAATCTCATCGCAAATACTTTACAGTATAATCATTTATAGTTTACCATATTCTTTGTTTTTCTAATGTCATTTGTATAATCAATCACATTTTCTATTTCATATTTAATATAATTATATGTAAAAATAAAAGGATTTAATAACAAAACCATCGTAATTTCTCTTACTCTATCATCATTTTTCTCATGTATAATTATATAATATTCTTACAATGAGGTCTTATCCCCTTTAATTCCAATTAAGCTTATTTCTTTATTTTTGAAAGTAATTCCCAGTAAACTTTAAACTTCAAAACTCTCCAATCTATATTTCTAAAAAAGACCAAAATACATTTCCATGTGGAATCCCCCCTTTATTTTATGTTTAACTATTGTCTCTTCGTCTCTAGGCCCTATAATTTCTTTTAATTTTAGTCAGTTTTCCGTTTTCTATGTTTTCCTGGTCCTTTCTCTTAGCTTCTCTTTTTCCCCCTGATATTATTTTTTGTTTTCATCTCCCATTCACTTCTTTCCCCCCTCCCTCTCCTGATCTCTCTTTTGTGATTTCTTCTTGTATAGCTTCTTCTTCTTTTGTTTAATCTTGGAAGTATTTTCCCTTTTGTTTATCACATCTGTCATCAAAGTCTTAGTTCTAATTCCTTTCATGTCTTTTTGCAACGTCCATTGATCTTTTTGCTCTTTTGGGCTGGTTTCCTCTTTCTTTAACTCCTCCTTGGACTTGCTTTGTTCTTCTGTGAACTGCATCGTCATTTCTAGTTTTTCTGCCAATATATCCCATAGTTCCATGCTTTCTTTTATTATTCCCCCTCACATTTTACAGCCTGAGTTCTTTGCACATTTCATTCATTTTACTTATTCAGTTGAGTTATTCTATATTTTATTAAAGGCTAGCATCTTCTATTTTAATCTTTACCAAAAGTATCCATTTATCTTAGTTTCTCTTGTTAATCCTTTGGTTTTCTTATCACAGTCTCAATCCACCAAACAGTCCCAAACAATCTTTGCTTGTCCCTTTGCTGTAATCTTTTTCGTGCTTCTGGGGTTGTTATTTTAGTCTTTTATTTCATTTCCCATTCACGCATTTACTAGACCAGTGGTTTTCCATAAAATTGTAAGAAAAAAGTTCCTTTAACCATTAGGTGGCGCTCTTACATCAATGTTCACTTTTCACTTTTTAAAGTTCTTTTTTCTCTCGCTTGTATTCTGCTAATTTTCAATTATTAGCTATTATATCTTTTAAATGTAGTCAATTCCAACAAGTCCAGCATTTTAATCAATGCCTAATTAATGTCAATTTCTGTATAACATTCCAAATTTAATTTCTGATTCTGTTCTTGTTTAAAAAGTTTTCTCTGAATAATATCATTTCCATTTCAGTCCTTTTGTTGTCCAAATTTATTTACTTTCTAATTTTCCTCTTACTTTCCAATCGTCACTTCCACAATGTTAAACAAGGGCTCTTTCCTTCTATTTCTCAGGGTTGCCTTGAAAAAATCCAAAGTATTTTGCCTGGTCACACATTGCTCACCACTTCACTGCTCCAGCACAAACTTAATTCCCAGATAGTTTCCCGTCTTCAGGGCAGTCATTAAAGATTGTCTCTAAAGCCTGTCTGCAAGGGGAGTGTACCTAGCAAGGGAGGGGAGATGGGGCTCCCCTTGACCCAGCTGGCAGTCTCCACCTCTTTCACCACCCCTGCAGGGTAGATCCAGTCCCAATTGGGACACTCCAACAGGTAAAGCACAGATCGAAGCCGCACACGATCGTGGTCTCTGATCCGTCTTCAAAGGAAGTTCCACTGGAAGTCTGCTGGCTTGGGTATTTTGAGAGTTGAAGTCCACAAGTCTTAAAGTTGCCAAGATTAGAACCTGTCTTCTAGATCATTGGTGTTCTTGTCCTATAGCTCTGCCAATTTTGCATTGCAAGAATTTTGTTTTCCAATGCACCCTTGGTTTCATTTTTTTCTTATTAATTTTACCTAATATGGCTGTGTCTGATCTTTTTCTATATTATTGTAAGAACATATGGCCTCTTTTCTTTAATAACTTAGCCATATCACAATGAAACATTTTATGAATTAGTAAACTATACTTGTTACTTGAATGAACATCCATTTGTTCTCTATCTCATTAAAATAGATTTATAAATAGTTACAAATTGGATACTGTGAAGATATATCACAAACTAGTTAAAAATTCTTTATTGGAATGCATATATCTGACCTTACTAAGCATTTTACTGAATGTTCTCTGCTTGCCTTTGGATGTATTTTATGTCTTTTGGTTAATAGCCATTGTTGCTTAATCAAAAAAATGTACATACACATTGCAATGTAAACCAAATAAACTTGAATGATAATATAGCACAAAACACATTTTGGGGAAGTATGTTGTCATAGGCAGATGAAATATGGAAGCTATTTTTATTTTATTTCAAATTAATTTTCAATAATATTTAAACACTTGTTTGAGACATTTTTGTTTAAATTTATACTATTTTTATTTTCTCATTTATCACTAGTACCTTGAGCTCAGCATTTTGTTTCTTTAGTCCTTCCACTGTATAAGAAATATCCTTCCATTTTCCAACCTTCATTTTGGCACATTCTAGTATTTGCTCAGCTTCTTGCTTTGCTTCCAACCATTGTGTTGAATCTTTCAGCATTTCATGTAACTGTTGCCTTCGGTTCTGAATGTGACCTTGCACTTCATCCCACTGGTTTTGTATTTTTTCAACTGTGGGAAATAAAGGAAAAAATAAAATATGTCTCTTTATTTACAAATACTTATTTTAGTGAATTAAAATCGAAGTTAAAAAGCCTGTTCTTGATTATGTTCAAAATTAAATTATTTCAAATTAAAATCTCAATCTAGATTTTTAAATTGTATTTGTTGAATTAATTTTTCATAATGACATTATTATATAATAATGACAAAACTTTAGGTAAATAAGAATTACGTTACAGGAGTATGATTTGAATATGGTGTACACTCACTGTGATTATTTGAAATCAGTTTATTATTTAAACATATTTCAATTAAACAAGCTATGAACTTCAATTAGTTCAGAAAAATGAAGAGTTTGAAAAATAATTCATCTTACTATTCTAGCTGTTCCACGAATTAAAAATTGTGTTTGATAAGTTCATTATTCAAAATGTAAAAGTCTTCATAAAACTGGAATTTTTAAATTATTAACCCAGAAGTGTACATAAAACAAGTATTTGTCACATATTTTATACATATTAATGGTTCTATTTTATTATGGAAACAAACAATAGCCTTTGAAATAAAGAAAATAAGTAGAGAAAATAATCCCTTTTGATAAAGCCTGGAACATAATTTTATGATTAATTATGAACTATTTGGCACAATATAAAATATGATTCTTTATGCCAGGGGTGTCAAACTCATGTCGTCATAGTGTCATCATATTAGGACTTTTTCCCAGTTTACTAAAACAGGCATGGGCGTGGCCAACATGTGAGGCATCCGGCGCATGGGCCGGGAGTTTGACAGCCCTGCTTTATGAAAGTACAGCATGATTATAGTTGCCTTAATTGTTTTCTAAGGAGTAAAGAAAAATGTTTTTGGTTGTGGATTTGTAAAATGAGCATTAAATAGTTGAAAAATGTAGAATCTGTTATAAGCATAAATAAGAGAACAGATAATAAATGTATGAAAACAGTTTTATGAATTTAATCATTAGAAAGTTGAGTCACATGAATAAGGCAGTATCATTCTTAAAGACAAAAAACAAATACATCCATGTAAAGGAAAGACCAGCCCAACAATATTGATACATTTAAGAAAAAAATATGTAAGAGTTTACCATCATTTCTTTGAAACACAATGTCCTTCACAGAAAAGAGGAAAAATTGACTTTGGGAATTGAACAAAACATAAATGCATATGAGAGAGATTGAGCAAATTGATAATATGAGACAGCAATATCACTAATGTATGACAAGAGCTGTGTGCTTGAAACATGTGTAGCTCAGTTCCAATCACTCTCAAATGAAGGTCAAAGACACATAAAATGGTCACATGATACAAAATGTAAATTGTATGTAGAAGCTGTCTGTTTGAAGCTCTGACATCTACAGTTAAACTCTGGTAAGCACTGGAAATAAACCCTCTGAGGTTCTGAGAACAAAATCTAATCACAAGAAACAGTATATAGGATGCCATGAAATTTGTAAAAAGAAAAGTATATTAATAACAAAAAAAAAAGCTAACAAAGAGTATAGTATGAGAGAATCTATTTGTCAGGGTTCCAGTTAACACACCAAATAAAATCAGAACTCCAAGCCAGGCATATTCCTCAAAATATAGATTGATTAGGCATGTCATATTGGCACATCTGGGGAAAACTCGACTCTGAAGGACCTGAAGTTTTCCCCACCCAAAAACTCAAAGTACTTTCCTCCAGGTCACACATCCATCATATGGTCAAATCAGGTTGCAGCCTCAATCCTGACTGGCTTTGGTCCATGCCTCTCCAACACCTGGTAGGACATCCTTGTCTCCCACAGGAAAGAATGTTATTTTGGCTACACATCCCCAGCTAGTGCTACCTCCCTCTTCATGTTCCTACAGCTCCAACTGGTCTTGCTGTGGCAGCCCTGAAGATGCTTCCAAAACAGTTTCAGGACTGACAGGCTGCCCTCCCTCAGTTGAGAAGGACCTCCTGCAAGAGAAAATCAAAGGGAGGTTAACCTATGTCACCATAAACCTCCTTTTCCCCTCCCCCCAAGGTGGCCCTTTGGTTTATGAGGGTATCTCTCATGGAACTGCTTAATAAATCTGTCATCTTTTACATCCCAACTCTGGACCCAGGTGGCTTCAAATCGGGGGAAAGTGGACAAGGCATTGCAAGTGACCCCTATGCAAGTGCAAGTCTAATTTTTTTTTCACCTTGGGTCTCCCCTTGTACTACAATGGATTTTGGGGCTGCCTGGTCTACTGAGAGCTTGTGGCTGGCTTTATCAGACTGCTATGAAACACTGGATGCACTTTTCCTAACAGGTATGGGAGTCTAAGCTGAACAGTTCCCTGGTTTATCACTTTCACTGATATGGGAATGGTCCTATTTACTTTAGACCCAGCTTTTTACTTAGTAACTTTAGTTTTAGATACTTTGTTGATAAGTGAGCTTTGTCTTCGACCTGGGAAGGAAGATGGGGGGAGCAATGTTTGTTGGTTTGCTTTTTATATTTTTTTGCCACTTCATCTAGGGCTCACTTTGTATCTTCCCAGCCCTGGGAAGTGATCTCATCCATTCAGAAATGGTAGCAAATCTACCCATTTA
>BHFT01014144.1:0-15614 GCA_004320025.1 Laticauda laticaudata
GTTGAAGCAAGTATCCCCACCAAGGCCCTCGAGAAGCCTCAAACCTCAAAAGGGAGGGCCAGCAGCAAAGCCCAAGGCATGTTTCCGATTGTGGGAAGGAAGGTCACTGGGCTGCAGAACTGTTGTACCAAAGCTGGAGGAAAAAGGGAAGCAACCTGAAGAAGAAGAAAAACTCTGAAAAAACTCCAGTCAAGCCTTGCGAATGGCTCTTTAAAAGCAGAAGAAGTTTGGAGAGATCTCCTGAAAGACGAGGGAGTGGGAACTCCAACCTCTTCTGAACAGATGTGAATCTGAATCGGAAGAGAACTCACTGGTAAGTTTCAAACAAAGGGCCTTATACCATCCCAGTGAGATTAAGAGTACCCACGTTGAGAGCCCAAAGGGAAGTGTGATGTTGCGCTTGTTAAACTCTGAGTGCACAAGTGTGTAATCAGCTCCAGAAGTCGTAGAGAGAAATGGGTTTAAGGCTAAAATATTTTTAAAAAAGCCCATAGCCTTTTTTGCCATATATCAATAGCTGGGGGAAGGCCTGCATCATTTCATAACGGAAACCAGTAGAAAATGATGATGTGGGAGCATACAGAGACCTCTTGTGTTTTATTGTTGCCCCTGGATGGAGTTGCTCCTCAATACTGGTTGCCCTGGCTTCTGGAAAATGGGAACCCCCAAGTTGGACTGGAGAAAAGGGATCATTGCACATATGTACTGACCACCCACCAGGAAGGGGAGGGGCAATTTTCAACAGAAAACCCAGAGATCCCACAGATTTTTTCTTGGGGCTTTTTCCAAACTGGCACTGAGAATCTTTGAAGGGGGAGGAGGAAATTCCTGAAGAATATTGGGATTTTAAAGGACTTATTCAGTGAGAGGCCTTGGATGATCTTCCTCCCCCATCATTCAACAGAATTGTGGTATTGAAATTTTTGCCAAGGAGTAAACTCCAAACAAAAACTGTACTCAATGACACCACTGGTAGCTGATAAGAGCTGTGGTTATTTTATTGATAAAAATTTGGGGCATGGTTTCAATACAACCTGCTAGGCCTCACAGTAGCGACCGCAAATATTTATTCGTGAGAAGAAAGGATTGGCTCTCTTCAATTCTGTGTGGTTTAAAGGAATTAAATGCGCTTTTCGGTGCGAGAACATGTACCCCCTCCCTTTGTGAAAGGACATGTATGGCCCACTTAGCCAAAGAGAAATTTTTTACAAAACTTGATCCTGAGAGATAGCTTACTACCGAGTTCGGGAATTAAGGAAGGAGATGAATGGAAAAACTGCTTTTACTGCCCAATGGGGTAATGTTTCAGTTCAACATTCTTCCATTGGCCTATAGGGCGCGGCCCCTGCAGTATTCATGCAAATGATTAAAATCATGGTTTTGAAACGAACATTTATACAAGGGGTGCTTGGTTTATCTTGATGATATTCTTATCTACACTGAGATTCATGATAAACCATGTGAAGCTAGTGGATTTCAATTCTTGGAAAAAACTTTGAGCTGCTGAACTATATCATGAAGTTTGTTCAAGTGTGAATTCCACCAGGAAAAAAAATGATTTTTAGGCCTATCACATATCACATGACAGCACAGAAATGGATCCAGGGAAAGTTCACACTGTTTTGGCAATGGGGGCCCTCCCCGCACAGGAAACAATCTACCAGAGTTTCTTGGATTTGGTTAATTTTTACTAAGTCAATTTCATCCCTGCTTTTGCGGAAGAATTGCACTGCTTGTACAAAATCTTCCTAAAAAACAAAAGGGGAGGTGAAACGAAACCCAGTAAACCATTGGGAGTGGTCCATGGAGTGCCAAAGCCGCTTTGAGAACTGAAAATAGACTTTTACCACTGAAACAGGTGTTCAACGGACCTGGAACATGGACACCCCTTTTGTTAATCGCAAAGCTGAATGTGAGTGACATAGCAGTGGAAGCAGTGTTATTACAAGGCTAAATGAATATGGGGACTCTGCAGCCATGTGCAGAATGTCCCGTAAACTAACTGAGACCAAAAGAAGATGAACCATCTGGGAAAAAAGAAGGCTTTTGCAGTTCACTGGGCTCTGTTACCTGGAGGCATTTTTCTAGAAGGGGCAAAACACCTTTGAGGTGTGGAACAGATCATAAGAATTTGGAGGCTCTGAAAATGCCTCAGAAGGCTGTCTCCCCAAGCCAAGTTCGCTGGTGCAGTACTTCAAGCGCTTTAATTTTTCATTGAAGTAATTGGGGGGGGGGGGGAGAAAATCATGGCAGATTGCTTTATCTAGATTACCTCAATATACTAGTGCCCACCCTGAAGTGGTCCAAACCTGATTGTCCAAATGAAACAGTTGGTGGCTCCAAGCTCAGAAAAAGAGGGAAATTGATTTATCAAATGATTTATCTGCACAGTTAAAAGAAGCTCTGAAACTTGATGATGGTTCCTGGCTCACTCAAAATAACTGTATGGTTAGAGATAGATTGCATGGGTGGGGGCCAAATTATATGTGACAGCAAAGATGAAGAAACCAAATATTACAGCAAGCTCATGACTCTAAAGCTGCTGACATTTTGGATTCGTAAAAACCTTACACTTGGTTAAAAAGGCAATTTGGTGGCCCACCTTGAAAAAGGACATTTAAAACTTATGTGGCTAGTTGCCCTATCTGTGCCTCAGCCAAATGGCCTCCTGGTAAACCAGTGGGCTTGCTAGACCAACTGGCTCCATAGAAAGAAATTTCTATGGATTTTATAGTGGAATTACCTAAGAGAGGAGGAAATAGAAGTTATTTGGTAGTAACAGACTTGTTTTCCAAACAGGTACACTTCATACTTGTGCAAAAAATCCATCTGAGAAAAACTTTGGCTAAACTGTTTATTTTACATGTCTACAGGTTACATGATGTTCCTAAATGCAATAATCTCAGATAGGGGTGTCCAGTTTACCTCAAACTTTTGGAAAAAGAGTTCCTGAATGTTATTGGGCTTCCACACAGGGTTTAAGCTCAGCCGCACCACCCACAAACCAATGGGGCTTGTGAGAGAACTAACTCAGTATTGGAACAATATCTTAGATGCTATATAAATTATAAACTGACCTATTGCCATTCACTGATGGTGGCATATAACAATTTGACTCATAGTAGTTGCTGGGTTTACTCCATTTAAAGTGGCTTCAGGACAAGACTTTATACCCATACCTTGAGCTACCACAGGAGAAACCTTAACATTCGGTCATTAAGTGAGTGGATAATCCAACTCAGCTTACCTAGCCGTTACCTGTAAAGCATTGGATGATACTCATCAAGCTCAAAAAAAATTTGCAGGACAAAAAAGAGATCTCCACAAAAACAATATTTCAGTGTTGGAGATAAGGTTTTTCTTATCCACCAGATATTTGCAGACTACACAAAAGTCAAAAAAGCTTGAACCTAAGTATGTTGGACCTTTTCCAATTGAACAAATTGTGAATCCTGTGGCGAGACTAATTGAAAATTACCAAAAAACCCTCCTGCCACCCTGTCTTCCATGTTAGTTTATTAAACCTGAACATACCTTCTGACCTGAGCCAGCTCAGGGTGATCATCTCTGTTGCTTTGTTAATTGAAGGTGAACACATTTTGAAGTTAAATAAATTTTGGATTCTATGAAACAAAGAGTCGACTCCAATATTTTCCAAAACATTTTCCTCCTTCCGCAGTCTGAATGGTGAATGAGAAGGATGCTCAAGCTTCTAATCTTATCAAAGGCATTTTGTACTAAATATTCTGACAAACCCTAAAATATAGTATTGTTGTATTACATTTATATTATATTTTTATCTTGTATTCTTTTCTTTTATAGGGTTAATGCCTCTTTTGCGGGGAGGGCCAAATGTCAGCCTTGCAAGATTTCTTTTGCTTTACATCTTTTGGCTGTCATAAGTAATGGGAAGGAGAAGGGGTGCAAGCGCTCGGCTTTATGGGAAGTGAGCTGGCAGGTTTTACAAAAAAGAACTTTATATAGTTGGGAGGAAATTTTCTTGCATATGTTTTTTTTCTATCTCTGCGCAAGTGCTGCTCTTTATCAAAATATGTCAAGAACAATGGTCAGAGACCTTCATCACCACCTGGAGATGCCCACTGACATTATATACAACTTTTTATTGGATGGACACTTTGAAACTATTGTGGGTGGGAACTTTGCCAACACTTTGTATATGTGATTTACGCACTCATTTTTTTCAGATTCAGAATTCCTTTGATGCTACACTTGGAATGATTTCCAGTAAAAGATATCTTTTCTCTAATTAATGGAGTCTAAGTATTTCTTTCTTGGATTTTGAATGGAGCACCAACTGACACATGCAGAAGATGCCTTTATCCTGTAATGGATAGACAATGACTAAAATGATAAAATAAACTAATTAGGGTTATCCTAGGATTCCAGCTAGGGTTGTAAGCTTCTTGACACTCACCTGATTCTATATTTTTTGTTTCTTCTTCTTTCTTGTATGTGTGTATACATACACATATGCATATTTTTTCAAAAGTTTTTTAAAAAATGTAGTCAACTGTGATCAACAGATAAGATCACACTTCCTAAACCTGAAATTTATTTGGTTTCAGTAAAATATAACGAGTCAGTGGCTGAGAAATGCTTTATTTGACTTCTCTTAATAGGTTTATATAGAATTTGGAGATAGTGAAACCTGTGATTAAGGAGCTTGTTTCAAATTATAACAGTAAAAATTGTTATGTTCACTTCTGTAGAACCATAACTGTCCATTAAGAATGAAAATGTCACTAAATAGCCACTTCTATTTTCCCTTTGCAAAAGGGTAGGAATTAGCTGTAATAGTTGTTTCAGAAGGAAACATTAGTTACAAGGATTTATGACACTTATGCATAAAGTTTATTTCAAATTTCATCACAGTATTACTGAAAATTTATCCTATACTCTCTGTCTATTAGAGTGAATGAACCGCTGTGGATCCCAGTTACTCATCATCACGTAACTATGTTTGCACTTTCACAGTGTTGGAGAGCGAGAGGCTTCATTGGAAGCAGCCCTAAGGCTCTTGCAACAATTCTACTTCGATCTGGAACAGTTTCTTGCTTGGCTTACAGAAGCAGAAACCACTGCCAATATCCTACAGGATGCTACATGTAAAGAGAGAATTGTAGAAGATGCTCAAGGAGTACAGGAGCTAGTGAGGCAATGGCAGGTAAGCTAAGCAATTGAAATTTTTGGCATATTATAATGATGAACTACTTTCACATGGGTATGCCTCAAACCAAAACAATCAAAGGCTTTAAAGTTAGCTTTAGATATGTCTCTGGTTATTGAACTTTAAATTAATATTCATAAAAATATACAGTAGAGAGCACTGATCTCATATCAAATAAATCACATGTTCAGAATTTATACTCCTTAGCTTTTCTTATTTTGAGCAAAATAAGGTAATGTTGCTACCCCCCCTCCATATATATGAGCAATTTGTATATATTGGGGAAAGGGAGAAGGGAGTTTAATAGAATTGAAACAGTATCTGAATTTGCACTTAATATTGATAATAGAGCTCACTTTTTCTATATACTAGTGGTATAATATTTTTTATTAGTATAACTTGGAAATAAATTTGTTTTGAGTCAAATGTATGAGTCAAATTTATGCCCCTGTAACCCATTGCCAAGAAATCACACAGCTGTCCTTTGAAATGTGAATGAAATGGTATAAAAGAATATTGTAATATAAACAATGTTTTTATTTTATATGTTGATAATATCAGGTGATATTCCATTAGCAAGGAGATTATTCCAATGTCTTATCAAAGAATCAAGGTTAAGTATCATGCAGTAATTGTACTGCTTTTTTTTATCTTTCTTTTCTAAAATACAAACCAAACTTATATGAAGATGCTTCATTCAGGGCTCTCTCTCCTGATGTCTGTTGGTGGAGAGTCCTATAGCACATTCCAATAAAAGTATCTTTTGTTGCACTTAATAATAAATAAAATCCCAAAGGAAGTTTATATTATCTTGTGTTGCTTTTATAGCAGTATTAATAATTCATTGTATTTATATATTTTAAGTAGTATATGAGCACTTCATTTTGTGTTACTAACATATTCATATTTGGTAATGTCTGATATGAAGATCATGTTATTGGTGTAGAAGAATAAATGTACAACATATATATATATGGATCTTTGGTTATTCGGGTTTTCTCCCGCGTAGAATTGGAAGTATCTAGGCAACGTTTCGATGAAGTCTCATTCATCATCTTCAGGCTTGTTTCTTCAGCTCTGTGCTTTTCTGTATGGAACTGTGAGACACACTTCCATACAGAAGCCTGATGATGGCAGATGAGATTCTGCTAAACGTTGCTAACACTTTAACAGAACTACAATGAGCTACAACTTTAACAGAACTACAATGACGTGGGATAATACCCGAAGGAAGCTAAACAGCACATATATATATATATAGTAATATATATATATATTATGTTTATTGAAAGTTTCAAAAAAAAAAATAAATGTATTTTTTTGAAAAAGAGAAACATGTTTCTCACATTTTTGGCGAAGTTTTTCATAGCAGTGTACATTTCTAAGTGTCATTTAAAGTCATTTGTTACAAGTAAATCTATAAACTTGTTTCCTAGATCCTTGCTTTTTTTGGTTATTATTAACAATTCTAATACAATATTTATTTAATTATATTACTTTACGTATATACATAGCTATATATAAATTTATCCTTAATTTCCATTTTTCCTTGTTGTTTGTTTAATTGGTTTCACTAGACATATTTACTTCCTTTTTATACAACCATTTGTACCATATATTCCAAGTTGTAAAAAAACTCCCTCTTCCCTTATTTTTTAGTAACATGGTTAATCTAAACCATTTCTACACATTGGTGGATTTTATTAGTTATTGCCAGATCCATGGGGGTCATTGTTGATTTCCAGTTTGGGCAAAGACTATCCTTGCCACTGTAATGATATGTGATATCAGATGCTGGTGTTTTTTGCTCCGTGTCAGTTCTGTCATTGCAAGTAGAAAAAGTCTCTGGGTTGAATTTAATCTTTAGATTTGTCATCTCTTCTAACCATGTCTGTACTTAGACCAGTGCTTTTGGGCTTTAGGACATGTCTCCACCACATGTGAAATATGTTCCCTGGCTAAAGTTACATTTCCAAACATTTGGGTGACATATTAGGGAACATCCTGGCAAGTCTTGCTGGTGGGAGATGCCAGCGATAGAACGTTTTAATAAATATTTTTCTTTATATGAGACTGATAACATTAATTTATAGTTAGTTCACCAAATTCATTCCCATTGTTCTAATTCAGTATTATGGCCACAATTTTTAGCCCATGTTATCATGCTCTCCTTAACTGTTTCCTCTTCCTCTGATATTTTAAGCATATCACAATACCATAAATTGTTTTACAGTGACTTTATAAAGTAATGCCTGTATAAATGTATAACTTCTGAAGGTAAAGATTGTGTGTTCCATTCTTTTTTTTTTCACCTTCTGTAGTTATTTGATATTGTCCTTTCTGATCATTTGTTTATTTTGTTATAAAACTATACATATTTTTATTAGCCCTATTTCTGCTTATAAAAAGAATTGATTTGCTCACTATATAGAGAGCATAAACAAGGAATTCTAATTTTAAAATCAAATAACAAGCTTAAAAGCATAAGTGCATGCAATACATAATGAAAATAATATTGTACTTATCACTGAAAATGAAAGTTTTAAGAAAATCAGTCTCATAATAATCTGTTTTATAATAATGCACTTTACAACATATGTTAACACAACTGAAATATTACAGAATCATTAAGGAAGCTACAAAACTGATATAATTGTGCATATATATATTCAATAATGCTTTGACAGTTGTCTCTAGCTGTTTGTATATTCACAGAGAATGTTTCCATTGGGTCCATCTTTAATGTGAAGCACACACATGCAGAGACCCCAACAGCCTTTGAAGGATCTGCACAAATCTGAAAAGAGTGTGATTACTTTAACAGTTTGATGGTGGTTCTTGTGCACTATTTATTAAATCTTAAGATTTTGTTGTTATTAAAAGTATACATTTTCCCCTTTTCTAGCTTACAGTAATAGAACAAATGCAGATAAGAATGTTATCATTTGTTAATTCCTTATAATATTTCAAGAAGAATGAAAAGTGGTCTGGTTTTGAACTTCCCTGAAGACGGACCACTAACCGTGATTGTCTGTGGCTTTGGTCTGTGCTTCAGTATTGGAGAGCCCCAATTGGTCAGATTTGGGGCAGAAGCCACCTCATAGGGGTGGCAGAGGAAGGGGAGACCATCAGGGGAGTCGCAAATCCCCTCCCTGGCTTGGCAACTGCTCCCTCCCAAGGACATCTGAAGTGGTGGTCTAAAGTGGCCACCCTGAAGGCCGAGATTAAGCTGGAATAAGATTGTGCTGGAGAGAAAAAGAAGCAAACAGCAGGAGGAACGGGATGATATAGTTAAATGGAAAATACCCCCCAGGATTAATTTTTTCAAGAATCTTTAAGAAAGGATTCAAAGCAGTGAAGAGAAAGGAGGAAAAAAAGGCATGAATTGCTTTTGACAGTGGTGGGCCTTTGAACCAAGAAAGGTAGAAGCTGGAAAAAGAAATCATCTAACTAATTTGGATAAGTATATTTTGATTCTAAATAGGCACAAGTAAAGCTGAACTATAGAATGTTAAAGAGAAAATTTCAATACTAATTGGATTTGATTTTTATTCTTGGAAGACTGTAGTTTAAGCCCATGTCAAACTGCACCAACGTATGCAAAGAGGATGCAAAATGGACAAAAAAGCTTGCCATCTGTTGGTTAACCAAGACAAACACCAACTTCCGGCCCAGCCTGGAACCTGGGCTCAAGTTGGCACTGACTCTGCGCCACTTGGCCTCAGGGACCACCTACAGGAGCATGCAGGTACAGGCTGGAAGGGTGCAACAACCATCAGATTGGTGGTCAGAGAAGATGGTGCACGCAATCATGAAAATACTGCAGGAGTCCCCGATCGCTCCTGACGAAGGATAAGAGAAAGTTGCCAGTAGCAGTGGATCAGAAGTGGAACTTACCACACACGTTGTAGCCATAGTGGAAGCACGTGGCCTCAAAGCACCACCAAGTCGGCTCCACTTATTTCAACTACAAGGGCTTCTTCAGCATCGATCCTCTTTGCCATAGTCGATGCTGACTACAAGTTCATGTACATCGATGCTTGCAGGCAGCGGCTCATGTTCAGATGCCTAGGTATACAACGCCAGTGACCTCAAGGAGGAGCTGGAAGGCAACCTCATCTATGGACTTTCCAGATCCAGACCCCTGCCAATGACACACAAATGTGCCGACTTCATGTGGGGATGACGCCTTCTCCCTCAGAACCTACCTCATGAAGCCCTAACCTCCAGATGCCTCACCTGTGAGAGAGGATCTTGAAACTACAGGTCTTCAGGGAAGGCGGTGGTGAGAACGATTTGGTCCTGGAACAAGTTTAGGTTTCTCACCCCAGCAGCATCGCCCAGAGACTGTGAGGGATCGTGGAAGCTTGCTGCATCCTGCAACAATCTGCATGCGCACCGCTACCCGTCTTGCAGAACAGGCTCGTGACCTCCAAAATAGAATGGGACATGAGCCTAGGGACTGGAGGCAGGGTGAAACTGATAGACAATGAGGATGGCAAGCCCAAAGAGCCTCAGGTGAAGGGAAATAGAAGCGAACTCTGAGACACTGGTGAACCCCCCAGCTGGAGCGTGGTGGGAAGACAGATGATAGATGATTAATGAGTGCTTCCTTCAGCCTCTCTATCACACGGATGAGATTGGGGCCATGTATGTTGGGGGGCCTACAATAACAGGGTTTTAATAAAGAGTTGTGTTTGTGTTGACATGTGTGGATGATTATTACATTATTATTGATAATAAAGGGCCATAGGTGTGCACCAGGGGGGTGGACCATACAGTCCCACTATGCTTGCACTGGAGGCTTATCTATCCCACTGCTATCCTTACCCATCCCACAGCTATTACCCATCCAAAGGTATCCTGCCCTACCCCACTGCTATTCTTCACCCATCCACACAAGCATGCCAAAGCTTAAACCATTTCTAAAAGTTTCACCAAGACTTTATTAAAAAAAAAGAAATGAGCAAGTGTGTGAATCAAAGATAAACTTTATGATAAACAAGCTGTAAACAAAATAAATGACCCAAGTCAAGTGTCCAAATAAACTCTATCAGTACCAGCTACCCAGTCTCTGGCATCTATGTCTCCGGTGTTCTGTCAGCGTGAATGGGTCCAGTGCTGTGAGGTGGTGTCGATGAGTGCTGGTCGAAGCACAGGGGGCCTGCCTGAGACGAGATACAGGTGACAGTTGTTGAGAAGCTTCTGACAGATATGACTCAACCCATGATGCTAGTTCTTCCTCGTCGCATGGGGTGTCAGACCCATACTGATGAGGATTACGAGCGGGCTTGGCTGTGGTGATGAGAGATAGATGTAGTAGGGCTGCATGTCTGCAGCTGGTGAGACTTGGCTGGGTTGGCACGGTGGTGTGGGGATGCTGTATCAGTGCATCGATTGCGCTGTGGCGCGATGGTGGCTTCAGTGGAACCGTGCACGGTGTCGCCAATACTGTGCCTGAGCTGGAGGCTGCTGCCGTTCGTCTACCTCCTGTAGCCGAGTACGCCTGGTAGTGAGGGGCTGTGGGAATCACTTGGAATGGAGCATCACGTGGTGAGGTGGAGAGTAGACCATGGACAAGTGTGGGAGGCATTTCCTCTGCGTTCGAGAGTTGTAACAGCTCCGTGATCCGTGCTTACCACCTGTCTGGGGTTCCTCATTTCTGAGGTCTGGTTGACATAGTGAGGAAGGCTTTGGTTGGGATGAGGAGTCGTGTGACCCCTGAGAAGATGATCTATACTGAGTGCGGATGTTCCTATTCCAGCGAGGACAGTGCTGCTCCGCCTCCTGCTGTCTGCCGATCTCTGCCTTTCATGTGTGAGCATGGAGTGGGGGGGATGCGCTTACACTGTGGTGAGCTCGTATTGTCTCTTCTCCCACCGACCAGGGAGTCTCCACGCGGCTCACATGGCAGAACAGCTGTCCTGTGGGTTTCCGCAGGCCCCTACAAAACTGCCTGGAGCAGAAGCTGACTCTCGGCCGGACGAGACATGGGGCAGCAGCGAACTGCGGAGAGAGGGTAGACACAGGGGGCTCTGGTGCTCCTCAGTGGCGGATCTCACACTCAGAACTCACCCTGGCCATGAGTAGGTCTCTCGTCCGTCAGCTTTACTGTGCCTGCCAATTTCTTCATGAGCTTCCCCATACCAGTGTGCAAATGTTCACGCACCAGAGCACCTCAAGGATGTAACACATACTCCGCTCTCTCATACAGTACCACTGTCTTTCTGATTGTGTCAAGCTAAACGCCGGTCCCATTCGCCAAGTCATATACTCTCTCAGCCCTCAGCACCTCATTCATCTCTCAATGAAGTATTCCGCCTCCTCTCCGATCCCGCATAACGCCTCTTCCTCGCTTTGCCAGACCAAGACCCTGCAATCAGATGGGGCTCCATGTAAGCGTCTCCTCTCACACCACCACATGATCCGAGCCATAGCAGGATATCATCATCATCTTATCATCATCTATCATCATCATCACCAGCAGATCATAATAGCATCATCAGCAAGCAGCAGCAGGAATCATCTCAGCAGCAAGCAACAGAGAGCAGATCAGCAGGGACAGAGATCATGCAGCTAGAGCACCAGACAGCAGTACAAGCAAACAGCAGACAGAGACAGCAGCATCAGAGTACGACAGTACGAGCAAGTCCAGGAGAAGGAGGAGAGAGGAAGCAGGACAGCAGGAAGAGCAGCTTAGCACAGCAGCTACGACACAGCCAGACAAGCACCACCCTCCAGGAGCCCGCCCTCTCGACGTACGCCAAGCAGACACCACTGCAAGACCGGGACCAGAGAAGCTCAGCCACAGAAGAGCGAGCGAGAGCCAGAAGCCCAGCAGAAGCAAGTCAGGACCGGGGGGATGAGGTGGCCTGTCCCTCTGCAAGGATGGCGCGGTTCTGAGACTTTCGTTCTTTCCCATGGTTGTGGGGTTGTGGCTGAGGGAGGCTGGCAGGCCACTGGCTGGCAGGAGTTTGGCAAGGAAGCTGCACGAAGCGCATGGCAGGAAATCCTGGCAAAAGGCTGGGCCAAGGAAAGCTGGCAGGAAGGCGCAGCAGGAGGCAAAGCTGGTAGCAGGCAGGCAACAAGGTGGAGGCACGGCTGAGGGAGGCGGAGGCAGGTGGCGAAGGCTGGAGGCAGGCAGACCAGCAAGGCTGGCAGGGAGGTGGTCGGAGGTTGGAGGCAGGCTGGCGGAAGGTGGCAGCAAGGTTGCCAGCAGGCATCAGGGGGCAGGCAAGGATTGATGTTCTCAGAGGTTTTCCTCCGATATGCTGAACGTCGAGCTGCTTCTTTAATATTAGGGCTTGGAACGCATCCCCCAGCATGCGCAGTTAAGCCAGCATCGTTAGGCTTCCGCTGTGGATCGTTGCTTCGCTGTGCATCCGCCTCGATGTGGTAGTCTGTTTCTGCATCGCTGTATCCGTTCACTGTCGCTTTGCTGAGTATACCCCAGAAGCTGCGGATGTGGAATCCGTCATCGCACATCCACTAGGTTCCGTTCCGCAATGCACGTTTCATCGCCTGCATCATCCGCGTCCATGTATCTCACTCCGTTATGCAAATTTTTGCCTTGAGAGGGATAACAGCGGATGTAAATTTTTTCCTCCTTCCGTTTGTGGTTTGCATGTGGGCAGATGTGACAGGGCCTTTAAGAAACCTCTGAAATAGTGAGGAAAATAAGGGGTGAAGATCTGTTGTAAGTAGAGAATAAGAGTGCAAATCTAACTGGTTAGTTTACTTGTTTTTTTTTTTTAAAAGAACTGTTTCTTAAAAATTGTAAGAAAATTGATAATTCCAAGAACTTGAAAAAACTGAAACATTGTAAAAGAATGAAAGAAGATTCTGCTTGGTATTATGTTGAATTCTGGTATGGACTTTAGCATTGGATTTAGACTGAGTGACCAAAATTGAGAGGATAAAATAAAGAGATGATTGTTTGAGGTTTCATAGACAGATTTGGATTATAAGACTTGTTAATGAAAAATGGAATATCTCTTCTGGAAATTTAAAATGGAAGCTTAGAAACATAAGATAAACTATTACAAGAGTCATGGTGAATCATTGGGCTTTGTTTTATAAATTTATAGAAAATGCAAAATGCAGCAAAGATGAACAACAAAGACAAACGACAGAAGAAGAAGTGGAGCAAAACTGACAGAAGAGCATTTTTAATTTTCATCGGAACAAAGAATTCTGGAAAGAAAGAGGAAAGGAGTGGGAAATAAATAGAGATGTAATAAGTTAATCGAATGCGAGAATGTGAGCTGGAAACACCCCAACGCCACCACCACCAACCAGGCAGAGGGAATAGTTAAAAAATTTAAAAAGAGTAGAGTGGAAGAAATTTGAAGGGTGGAAGGAATGATAAAAATAGAGAGGGGGAAAACAAAAATGGAGTGGAAAGAATAAAGGGGAAAATCAGGAGGGGAAAAAGGGATAAAGAAAAAGGAATTGGAAAAAAACGAAACACTATGGAAACGTATAAAATGTGGGGGAAATTGATTTTTAGAGAAAGAAGATAATTGGTTGATTAATATTAAAGGAAAGGGATTAATGGAAAAGGTCGTTATGAGAGGTAAGAATAAAAAAAATTTAAAGTTTCTGAAAAAAGGGAAAATATTAGAAAATGATAAGATGGAAAATAGAAGAATGTTAATTTTGATAATGGAAATTTTAAAGATCATTTTAATGTATAGAGATAACACTTGCATAAAATAATGGTTATTTATTGGTAATATTTATTAAATATATTGAAATAATTGAAATGAATATTAATGAAGGGTTGTAAATGGAGTAGATTTTTTTAGGAGTGGATTGAATAGGCTTTTTTGCTACAGGCGTGCCGTGTTTAAATATATGAAGATGAATGGAATAATTATGGCATTTGGTGTATTAAAATGTAGCATGAATAAATGAAAATTTATATAGGAGGAAATTGAAAATGGAATTAAAAAAAAAAGGGCAGAAGGGATATAAATGAGTAGATTAATTAAGTTTATTTTTTTGAAAATTGTTAAAAAATAATTATGAAAATTAAAAAGGGAAGAAAAACAATGACAGAATATTAGATTTCAAAAAATAAGATATGTACGTTTTAAAGGGATTATTAGATATTTTAATGATTTTAATGTTTTAGGCAATAAAATGTTAAATGTTTAATGGGATTTAAAAGGGGAGATAATTAATGAATATGTAGTATTTAGAGATGGTGCACTTAAACTGATATTTTAAGGGGGAAACTATTTATTAGAAGGAGTGTTTTTAATTAGAATTTAAGATGAAATATACAAATGTGACAAAAGTATCAAAGTATAATAATTATGAAGCTAACATAGGTGAACTAAATAAGAGGCAAGCATTTGGAATAATATAATAAAATAGAAAATGTATAAAAGCATTGTTAAGATATGAAATTGAATACAAAAACTGTATATGTAACCATCATCATATTTGTACATATATGTGAAACCTGTAATGCTGTTCACTAAAAAGAGATGTTAAAATGGGGAAAACTGAATAAAACTTGTTTAAAAAGAAGAAAAATGAAAAGTGATAAACAAAGAATAACAATCACAATTGTGTTTGAAATAATTAATTTAATATAAAAATCAGAATATTATCATTCATTAGCTATTCAAATAAAGATTTTTTTCTGTAACACAAAATCCAAAATACTCTGTAGTAACACACACACACACACACACACACATACACACATTTCATTCTACCTTTTACTTATTTTTCTTATCTGCATAATCTAAGATCAATGTTTGCAGAAAGGTTTTGCAAATCTGCCACCATTCTTTCTGGTTTCTTATTTATCATAAAATACTTTAGATCTCACTTTTCTTATTTACTGATGGAGGTAATTTCATTAGATTTTTTTGTGGTGAAGTTATTGGCTAAAGAAGCAGGGACCCTTCTAGGGAGAGTAAAAAAATATTCCAGCATGGAGTTAGTTCAAGAGAACAAATGTCTGAAGTCAAACCGAAATGTCAATATCTGTTGTTTCTCAAGGGAAGACAGGCAATCTGGTGAGATTCTTGTAACAGAGGTGATCAGCAATAAACTACATACTAGTGTATATTCATGAAGTACTCCTAGTTTCTTGCACTTGGCAAGAGAGAGAGAGAGAGGGAAGGAGGGAGGGAGGGAGGGAGAGAGAGAGAGAGAAAAAAAAAANAGGGAGGGAGGGAGAGAGAGAGAGAGAAAAAAAAAAAACAGACAGACAATAAAGACAGAGATAGTGAGATAAACACACACACAAAGATGCATTAAAGTATTAAATGTCCTATATTTGAACTGGACTACACAATCATTGATATTTAAGATCACCTGCATAATATTCAGTTTTAATGGTGTTCTGTATGCAAATAACCGGCTTCAAATAATGCATTCCGATTGGCTACTGAGAACGAAAAGGGAT
>BHFT01014145.1:0-11555 GCA_004320025.1 Laticauda laticaudata
GTGTCCTTCCACATACTCCAGGCATCCTCCAGACATCCTAAATATCCGAGATACGTCCCCTATACGAATGTTTTTTTCCATTTTAATGCTTTATATCCAAGCTGCATTTGCTTTCATCCTTTTTACGTCCATGCTACTAATGTTGTGTATCTGTTCCGCGTCCGTTTCGCTTCCTCCCTGTGTCCGTTTTCCGCTGGAGTGGATGTGAGTTGTGCGGATGCGCAGCGGATGCCTAGTGGATATCGCGGACGTGTAACAGATGACGACAGACGTATAACAGATGTTCCCCGTATGCGTAGCAGATGTAGAAAGGACACGTTGGATACTTTATCCCCTCAAAAAGTTTTGTGCACCTCAAAACTTTTTGAACAGATGAAATCTCATATGACGGATGCTGGATGGATAGAGAGTTGAAAAACGGATGCAGTGAGTACAGAACAGATGCATCGCATTAACCAATGGATGGCCAGTGTTTCTCTCTGTTTTACATCCTCTTTCCATCCGTTGGTGCTGTGTGACATGGCCTTTAGGCAGCTACTGGCCTCTAACATTGCACAAGTTTAAGTGGATTTGCTATGACAGGCCTTCATATGCCATTCAGAATGACTCCCAAAGTGGTTGCCTATTAACGGCCGTTCCATTCAACTGTTTCAGAGAGAAAGATTGGATGCAGAGTCTACTCCATTGAGTTAGTTATCACCAGACTCTTCATTTTTGTCTGTATTTCTGCTATTCTTTCTTAGCAAGCCACTACTTTTGCTCAACAAAGAAACCAGCTGCATTTTAGTTGTTACAAACTTCACTAACATTTTCTCAGATTTACTAATTTATTAGCTGCACATCCAGAATAGATAAATCCAATTTTAAATGACCTTTCAAATTAGTTTTGTTCCTATACTCCACATTTGATTACAGCTGGAATGCAGTCTGCAGTCAATATATTACCAATTGGTAGTCTTTTAATATCTCAGGACATGATTTGGAAAAAAAGCATTCCTACTTTGCCAGTAGGAAAATGACAAATTTTCATCTTTCACTCTTTAATAATGTCAGGCCCAACTTGCCTCACTAATACAGCACCTGCAGAATAGAGGTAGCAAAAACCAACCAATATGGTACACTATGGTTATCCATATTGTGATAAAGTATACTTTCTGATCTTTATCTCCATCTGTGCCAGCTTCAGGTGAGGATTCAGCAGCAACTACTTCCATTTGCACTCTTCCCTGATTCCTTTGCTATCTTAATCCTAAAAAAATACTTTATTAATTCTTGGCTGTTTTCCCATAGAAGAATTGCTGAAAGACCTGCTGGACTTTTCAGTGAAATAAAATATGATCCTTTGATGTCAAAAAAGCTTCAGGAAAATAATATAAGTACTGGAGTTCCACCTTTAAAAATATAGAGAAAGCAAATCCTACAGTTTGATCCAGACAAGAATAGAATAGTGTTAGTTTGTCTTGAATGATATAGCTGTGAAAATAACAAAGGTAAATTGCTACTTATTTGAATGGTGGCTTTGGGTAAATGACAGTGAAATAGTATTTTATTTATTTATTTATTTTTGTCAATTGCTTACAAGATAATAGGTATAAATAAAAACATAGTTATGAATACATGGATACATATAAGAAAAATAAAAAATAAAAGAAACAATAGGACAGGAACGGTCGGCACGCTAGTGCGCTTATGCATGTCTCTCAGGAAAGGGGTGAGGTCAATAGCAGACAGTCTAAACATAGACAGTATGTATAAAATAGTAGTTTCCAGTTTCTGCACTTGCACTAATGATAGTATTAAAAAGTTCTGCAGTTCCCCTTATGGTTAGATTTCCTTTCTTGCTTGCATTGCTCAAGTACTGAGCGATTTGATATCCACCAATATTTCCTGAGAAATTGGGAGACAACTCAATCTCTCTAGAAATATTTGTTTTTCATTAACTACTATATATTTCAGTGTTTTCATGATTGATTATCAATAGTAGATTTATATTTTCCATTCAGTAATCTAAAATAAATAATTAAAAAAAATTGAGGGGCTTCCAATATTTGAGGGGCTGCCACAGGGAGGAAGGGGTCAATCTATTTTCTAAAACACCTGTAGGCCAGACAAGGACTAATGGATGGAAACTGAACAAGGACTTAACCTGGAAATAAGGAGAAACTTTCTGACAGTGAGAACAATCAACCAATGGAACACCTTGTCCTCAGAAATTGTGGGAGCACCATCATTTGAGACTTTCAAGAAGAGATTGGAGTGCCATCTGTCAAAAATGGTGTAGGGTCTCCTGCTTGGGCGGGGGGTTGGACTAGATGACCTACAAGGTCCCTTCCAACTCTGATAATCTGTTATTATTAAAAAAAAGTCAGATGTCATTTAAATGTTCTTTTTCCTGTAATTATCAATTATCACAAGAGCATTATATAATTTTAAAAATAGATGGCTAAGATGCTATTTTTCTTGCATGAATCTTTTCCTCTTTTTTGTATTACTTTATTAGAGCATATTAAGGAAAAGTATTCACCTGCTTTTAATTTCTCTTCAGTATTTAAAAATAAGAGGTTCTATATAAATGTGAAAAATAATTGTTATTTGAAGGGCTTGGGTCAGGTTGTTCTGTTTTTACCAGCATATTATGCAGAAGCATCTTTCTGGGCTACGTATAAACACTGATTAGTCCACTAATCTACTAGTTGATAAACTCAGCACAGCAAGATTATGTAAGTTTTACTAATTTATGAACTGCCTTCATGAAAATGTGGCTGTATTTCAAAAGTTCTTAATATTGCTCTGTGTTTGGTGATCCCAGTCACCTCATATCTAACATATGCAGAAAATAATATCCAATATTTGCTTGTCTGTTTCTCTATTTGTATCCCACTTTTCCTTCAGAGGTTCAAGGGAATGTAGACACAATAACAGACATGTAAGATTGGTTATGCTAAGTAAAAGTGACCAGTTCCAATGGTCCAGTTCCAAATCATTCAATAAGCTTTCCTTAGATCATCCTGGTCCTAATATGACACTGATCAGCTACTCACACCTGCTACCATTAAACCATGGCAAAATTCCCAATGCCATCTATGGCTTCTATGGACTTATCAAAAATATTTTAAATGGCAATATTACCAAAATTCAAACAATTTCTCTTCACTTCCTTTTCCTACTTTTAGATTCTTGGCAAATGAAGGACCTGAAACAATGTTAAAATTGTTAGAGCTTTTGCAGGCTCTAATCATGTAAGCCTCCTTCATCAATGAGAACAAAAAACAAGCCAACATTCCAATATGTTGGTAATGTATTCCTGGAGGAGTGGAGGTAAAGCAATATTGATATTTACTGCATGTTTTTGCTCTCCCCAGTTTTGTTTTTAACATCTCACATTGAAGCCATTGGTGGGATGCTGTTGGAGGGTCAATTTATCCAGGAGTGGGCTGCTGGGGGTTTGCAGGGGTTCAGGATGCTTATGAGTTAATATTTGCCTATGAACTCTCATATTTGTTTATGACCTATTTATTAGTCTTTTTTATGTTATCTCAGACTATTGGGTCTAGGCACTTTATACTACACTGCAATATAAGAAAACCATGAGTTAAATGTAATAATATAGCATCATATTGACAATTGCCATGTAACTACTAGCTAATTCAGCCACAGCATTGAAGTATTTAAAATGTCATCTGGAATTTTATTTATTTGCTTTTTATATTTTTAATCTACATATTTATCAGAGGCCCATGGCAATGGATAGTTAAAATGCAAACACTTTACTATTCAATATTTTTTTAAAAAAATCAAGCAAATATATATTTAAAAATGACAGTAGAATTAAAACTAATATAAACAGGCATCAAACATCAATTCCCAAAATATCCTTCAGAATAGGTCACCTAAAGCTGAAAAGGCACCATACAGATCTCCTACAGGAAAGTATACCAATAGAGGTTGTCACCGAAAAATATTTCTCACTCGCACCCTATCTTTCAAAAGGAAGAATCCATAGCATGTTCACTCAGAGTCAATACACTTTAGATGTCTAGGATTCAGTTGTAATTGATGGTTCTACAGGTATTAAGAGACTTTGTAGGACAACATGAGCACTTTATATTGTTACATGAAAACTTACTGGCAATGAATGCAGTTAAGACATAGATACAGTAGTCCTTGATTTACAACAGTTCATTAGTGACCATTCAAAGGCACTGGAAAAAAGTGACCTATGACCATTTTTAACAGAATATTTTCAGTATTTCCATGATCATGTGATCAAAACTTAGACTCGTGGCAACTGACTCATATCTATGATGGTTACAATGTCCCAGGGTCATGTGGTCATCTTTTGTGACAAGCAAAATTAATGGGGAAGCCAAATTTGCTTAACACTGCATTACCGTGAATCAACTGCAGCTACCAATTCTCCAGAACTGGTCAGAACCTACTGAATACCACCTCTGATCTGTAGCCAGAAAGATAAAATGGGCAAAATTCACTGAACAACTGTCTTATTTAGCAGCAGAAATTTTGGATTCAATTGTGGTCATAAGTTAAGGACAACCAGCATATGTGAATTGCAGTTCTCGCTTGCTAACATGAGTTCTCCTGCCTGTCAAATACAGTTTAGATAATCTTCAAAGGCTGCCTTGTGTGGAGCACATTGCAGTAAACTAAATGGGAGGCAAGAAAGGCAGGAGTCAATTTGGAGCGAGGGCTTCCATTCCTAGGCAAACCCACAACTGGCACACTACCTCAGCCAAAGCTGGCCAAAGGCTGCCTCACTAAACTTTTCACCTGCCTATCAAACAGTGCCCATTATTCTGGTAGAATGCTTCAAGTCCTACTCTTTCAATGGCAGCACTATTCTAACCATAATGATTACTACCTTGAAATCCACAAGACGGAATGATTCACAGATCACATTGCAAGACCATACCACTACCATTTTCATAGATCTTGCTCAAGTGGAATCGAGATCTGATCAAACTTGAACTATCTTATAATAATATATTGCCCAAACTTTTCATAGCAATCTGTGGACAGATCTTATGGAATCCCAAGATCAAGACTCTAAGACTATTGGAGCTGTGTCCGTTGATACACTAAGGAAGGGCTTCCAGCCACTCCTCACCCCCTTGGTTGGACAAGCAAGGATTTTATCCACCAAATATCTACAAAAATAGCCATAAAAGTCAGCTGCAAAAGTTCTTCAAAGCCACCATTCGCCAAAAGAATGTGAGTTATTTTAAATCAATTTATAGATGAAAATTTCTTTGGAATCCTTACTCTCATAGAATCCATGTTTTACAATGAAATTATTATGTGATTTCATAATCTCTGAGGCAATATTTCATACTTGGTTAATCTTGAGATTTCTATTACTAAAACATATAAACAAAAGTCTGAAGACTAACCATGTCCAACTTGCATGTTTAAAACTGAGGGCAGTAATTTGCTTTCATAAAATTAGTTAAACATTGTTTTCTTCCACTTTAGTTAGTTATTTTTTCATATGATTGAACTCCTACTAAATGTGTCATATTATTAAATGTTTTATTTTCTTCCTTTTCTTTGTACAAGTCTCCATCCCATAAATATTTCAATAGGCAGTGTCACTCTTAAACGTTTTCTTCTATATGCTGCAAGAATGGGTTTCCCCTAAATATAAGCTCTTATAAATGTGTAAAGTTTTACTGAGCCATTTTCTAATTTCTAACATTGCTATAATAGTTGGGGAAGCAAGATAGATAGTTGAAATGCCTTTTTCTACCATTTTGATTAACTATTTTCTACTATTTTTTTGCCATTTCCTTTGAAAAATCAATCTTCTTATATTTTTGGACCAGTGAAACTTTTCAGTAGACATTTTTTAAAGTAATATAAATCAGATAAAGAATATTATTGTTAGCTTTTAAAATAAAACACACACAAAATCTTTCGAGTTATTTTTATTCTGTAGAGAAGAGGATCGGTGTCAGGTTCATATATGACTCTTGGGAATGTCACAGTATTTGTTTAATGCAAACACAATTATTTCTGTTACCTACTATTTACAGAACAAGGTACAGCATATTTTCTTTCATTCTACTGTTCAGTTCCACTGTCATCTCCTTCTGCTAGCCAAATTCATCAGTATAGAAAGAAAAGCAGAGCCAGTTCAAAATAAACCATAATGATAATCTTGGATTATCCCAATCCCTGGTAAAGCATTGCTTGCACATCCCAAATACCCAGAGTTTTAAAAAGTTTTTGTACAATCTCTAAAGAGAAAAAAACGAAGAACTGTCCAGCCCAACCATCAGGGATGGGATTCTACTAGTTCCATCTGGTTCTATAGAACCCTTTGTTAACTTTCTAAGCAGTTCGGAGAATGGTAGTTAGAAGCAATCTCCTTTTGTTTTTTTCCACTCATTACGTTCTTGGTAGACAGCCTAGACTTACTGTTTCTGGAGCTTTGGGGCTTGGTTTTCTTAAAGGGGAAGGGTTGTTTTAAGATTTTTACACTGCTGTTGGGAGGAAATACTTCCCTGGACAATCAGCACTTTGAAGAAATAATTGAATAATGAAGCAAAGCTTTTAGTGACAGGGAACCAAGATGAGCGACATTCAGCAAGGCTTCATGGCTAGCTAGAAAAGCTGACATTCAAACGTGAATTTACATACTCTTTCTGAGTTTTGGTCTAAAATTGGCTTTTGGTGAAGGTTAATTCTGTGCTTGGTGATGTTTAATTCTGTGTTTATTGATGGGATAATTTTTCCTATTCAGCTTCAACAAGCAACAACTACTGTTGTGATTTAATTATTTGTGTTGTGTTTGATTTTTTTCCTGCCTCAGGGTTTCTTTTTCTATCTGGGGAGTGGGTCTTCCTCACTGCTTTAGTACTATCTGCACTGTCCTTTTGGGCTGTAGTTCCAAGAGGCAGGATTCAAGCTTGGCACTAATTTTTTTATTGCCTTTCTGTGGGGCATGTGACCTTTCCTTAAATCTGGATGATTTCCTTAGGACATCTTGTGAGGTGAGTGAGACTAGCTTTAAGTGGTGCAAATGGGTCTAAGGATTGCTTTTCTTGGGTGTGCTTTTTCTGGAGAGCTTAAAGGGTTTCACTTTATGAGCAAGAGTTGGCTGCTTGATAGTTATCACTGCATTTTGACTATTTTCATTCCTCAAGGTGCTTTGGAATCCTGCCTGATTTGTAACTGGCTTGCAGGTATTTTTAATCTAATGATTGGTATTCAGGGCAGCTTTTTGCAAGCAAAAAAGATTACCTTTTTTGTACAGGTAATCCTTGACTTATAACAGTTCATTTAATGACCATTCAAAATTACAGTGGTGCTGAAAAAAATGACATGACTATTTTTCACACTTATGACCATTGCAGCATCCCCACTGTCATGAGAGGCCAGGAGGGGAGAAGCGCCCCTTGACATGAGTGATGTCAAGTTGGCCATGCCCACCCAGTCACATGACCACCAAGCCACACCCATCAACTAAGCCATGCCCACAGAACCGGTTGCTAAAAAAACTGAATCTCACCCTGCCAAGTATAATTTAAAGATGAAAAAAATCATTTAAAAGGTCAGCTGAATAGAATAGTAGAACAGCATCTGCAACAATGGTAATTAACTTCTTAATGATGATTATGATTAATTGATTGAAATCCACCTCTTATTAATTGAATGGCTATAAAAAAGGTCTTTTTTATATCCAAATAAATGGATATTTATTGGATATTTATCCAATATCTAACATTTATCTGATATTTATAACAGCTTTGACTGTTCCTAGATAGCAGAATAAACAGACCAATGACACCTGATCCTATTAAGAGAGAAACTGGAAGGCTTGTGAGCTACCTGTTGCAAGTGCAACCAGTTTTCTCATTGGAAATAACTGTAAAACAACTAAACCTCATTAAAAATTCACAGAAGTTATTTATTTGCTGTAAAGAATGGAGAAAGAAATAATTTATTTTTTGCATAAAACTGAATGTGCTGATTTATATGAATAGAGGGCATCTTTGGACAAAAAATATGATTTGTCTCAATATATTAGAAAAGACTGGAACCAGATGATATAAGTTAATTTTTAGTGTGAATTCAGTGCTAAGATACTTACTCATCTGTCTTATCTAAAATATTGGAGAATTTGGGAAAACTGTTTTACCTTAAGAAGACTTTAGAGTAATACAAAATACGACTTCAGCAGCAGAGTGGTCAATGTCTGGAATACTCTACCTGACTCTGTGGTTTCTTCCCCAAACTCCAAAAACTTTAACCTTAGACTTTCTACTATTGACCTCACCCCTTTCCTAAGAGGTCTGTAGGGGGCATGCATAAGCACCAACATGCCTACCGTCCCTGTCCTATTGTTTCTTTTATTTTTCTTATATGTATCCATGTATTCATAATTATGTTTTTACTTATACCTATTATCTTGTAAGCAATTGACAAACAAAATAAAATAAAATAAAAATAAATAAAATATAATGTCAGTTTTAAAAGGAATCCCACGTAGAAGGTCAAGACATATTCTCCATTGGTAAGAATGGAATAATGAACTAAATAGAATAATGAATGAAAGTAACAGGAAGTCAGATTTCAATTCAGTGTCAGAAGGGTGAGCGTGCTTAGTTCTTCTGAAGAGTGAGCACAATTTTACAGGATAACTGATTATTCAGAGAGATGAATGTTCTTCTTTTCTATGAGTGTTAACTGCAAACTAAACAACTATTGTTGTTGAGAATAGGGTGGGGTGGGATGGGAAGATGCTTTTAATTTCAGTTTGTGATTGAACATTGGATTGGATTCAAACCCTTTGAAAGTTATCATTCTAATTGTTGAATAATTCATACAAAGAACTTGGCTTATATTTGGTTATTCATTCAGAGTATAACATGAACTGGATATTACATTTGTCTAAATATTATAAGACTAAAATCAGCAATTCAATTTAAAAAAAGAACCATTTAAAAAACAACAATACAAAATCACGGGTCTTTTGTGTCTAGATCCTCATCCATTAAATTTAATGGAGAAAACAAATCATTGTTTTGACAGTAACTTGCAAATTAGCAGTAATTTTCCATTTTCTCATTCTACAGGCTACAAATATTTACAAATGGAAGCTTTCAGTTTATCCTTTATCAGACACCCCTTTCCCCCAAAGTATGTTTATTGCAGCAATTTAATGAGAAAAAAATGCAAGCCATATATCCTTACTCCAGATAGTATTCACAGAGGGTATGCTAATGAAATTATGTAAACTAATTAACTTCACAACTCCACACATTCAAAACTGATACATCTTCCTTACCTGCTACTATATGCTTGTCTTTCTGTTTTTCCGCTATCTGGTTTTGAAGCAATGTCCCCCACCAGCCCACTTTTCTAAATTGTCATTTGGTTATTTTGTAGGATTTCCAGACATAATTTTAAAAATTGCAGTTCTTCTATTATATACATTATGTTTTCCCAAATATGCTCTCCATGTGCAGTTCAATTCTGCTGAAAATAGTTCAGCTGAAGTTAGTTAAATTTTGCTTTGTTACAAAATATACCTTACAAAATATATCAAAATATAAGTTACACACTAACTATAAAGTATATCAACAGCATAGTCATGTGGATCTATGCATCATAAAAGGAGGGCACAGAAGCTAAAATCTTCAAACTTAAAAAAAATGTATAAGTAGAATTTATCTTATTATAGAAGGGAAGATGGCAACCATCTGAGCTGGCTTTCTGTGTAGCCTGTTCTTCATGAATAAACTATTGATAGGCAAGTCCATGGAGTTTTGGAGGAATACCTAGTTCCCTCCTCAAATTGTTTACTGAATAATGAGTAAAAAAATCTGATTCCACAAACATAAGTAGAGGGCAGAGAGCTCAGCTAATCAAAAATGGTAGCTGTGATGGTTCAATCAAAATCCTGGCATGTTTTTATATGTATCAGAGATTACTTTTTTGAGCCTTCTTTTCTCCCTCATATCCCTGTCCAATGAATTACCTATATCCTATAGCAGATCTGACCATTTCACCATTATGTCTGTTACTGGCAGAAAGAGAGAAATGGCATTTTAAACACAATATTCTCCAAATGGGAAACAGAAATTTATTGGAACACTAGCAGAGGCAACTGAAGGCAATGTTCAGATGATTAATTAGTGACTATAGATGAAAAATATAGAAGAGTTTAGAAGAATAAGGAATATACAGCTACTAAACAGGTTGTTGATTGGATATGTTCCAGATTTTTGTACTTATTTGCCAACAAGCTAGTGGCAAAATATATTACCTTTTTAAAATCTTTTTTTAAAGCATTATTTTGGTTAGCTTTACACAATATTGATTCTGAGTGATCATATGTTATCCAGTTAGTACTGATTTTTAGCTTCTTTATGAAAATGAGAATTTGAAATGTTCCTAATTCCTTGTATAAAATGATAAAGGAAAGAGGAAGATGAATTCATATTTTAAAGAAACTCCAGTTATTTTTTCTTTCTAAATATGAATTGCATTCAAACTATGTACACATGCTATTTTCAAAACTTAATTTCTGAATACCACTGAAATATGAATATTGTTCACTGTCTTTTCAAGAATGGATACAATCGGCATTTATATGATATACTGATGAAATGTCATGCTCTATTATTCCAACTGTATCATCACCAGTGCAGGATTATATTGCATTAAATCTTTTCAAAACTCTGACATCAAGATAGCAATTATTTTATTACTCAATGTACAAGAAGATAAGTAATGACTATTCAGACTAATCTTATGAAAACTCAGTTAATGCTCCGAGCAGTTTGTTTTATTATTTTATGGAGGAGTAACATGGAATTACTTTTTTCTTTTTTAACAACTTTATTTTCTGCTGTTACTGTAATAGTACAAAATTTAACTGCATTCAAAGTGATAGCCTAGAAAACATTTCTGGTTTGTTTGTTTTTTTCCATTAACTCATTTTTCAGAATTAACTCATTTTTCAGAATTTTTGCTGTTTCATGAATGGAAAAATACAAATGATATAGGGATGTGCATATCTAACCACATAAATACTTTGGGATTTAGGATGTAGAGTTTTTGTGTATATCTGCACAGAAATGGATGGCAAAATCTTTTTTATTCAAACATGTTTCAAGTCATGTAGACAAGGTCATGAGATAGATGATAGATAGATAGATAGATAGATAGATAGATAGATAGATAGATAGATAGATAGATAGATAGATAGACGATATTGATAATTCTTTATTGTCGCAAGTGTGATTGGACACACAAGGAATTTGTTCTTGGTGCAAATACCTCTAGTATACATAAAAGACAAAGATACATTCATCAAGAGTCATCAGTTATAAGGTACAGCTAATTTAATTATATCATAGGGTACAATAAGCCAATCAAATCATACTAGGAAGAACAGTCAATATAAAAATCATAAGATAACAGAGCAACTAAGTTACAATCATACCAGTCATAAGTGGGAGGGGATGGGTGATTAAGGAGTGATGAGAAGATTAATAATAGTAGTAATGTAGAATTTGTAAATAGTTGAC
>BHFT01014148.1:0-37735 GCA_004320025.1 Laticauda laticaudata
AGGCTTCCGTGGAGCATCCGCTTTCCATCCGCCCTACATCCTCCCCCCGTCCGTTCCTTTCCGTGTTGTCCGCTCTGATTATGCAAATTCGGGGCATTTTTGAGAGCGGATAACAACGGATGGAACATTTTGCTTGTCCGCTATGTCCTTTTTAGAAACGTTTTGCATCCGTCGGCCAGTGTGACAGGGCCTTTAAAGAACAATAGTCTGTAAATACTATAATAGAATCTGGATTTACCTTTCTGCAACTGCCGAACACCAGACATCTAAAGATAATGTGCCATGTGTTGTTATTCTTGTTAAGATTTTTTTATCCTGCTTTCCTGTAATCATGTTCAGCACAAAGGTCCATGAGATTCTTTATAGAAGGTTTTTACTCCATAGAACCGTGAAGTGGTATGCAGACCCATTTCCTGGCACACCAGCCATCTCCTGTTGGTCTTCTGGGTTCTGGCACAAGCATACACATTGGCCAGCTGGTCTTCACATGCGCAGGAGCACCGGAAACTGGAAGAGCAGCTCCCCAGCACATGCATGCGTGCCAAGGAGCTGCTCTTCTGGTTTCCGACGCTCCCACTGGGGAGCTATTCTTAGTTTAGTTTAGTTTATTGTCATTGCACCTCGTACAACAAAATCAACCACCACCTTCAGTGCACATCATGACCATGGAAATAAACACAAACACACATCCTTCACACTCCACACATTGAATTGAAAACTCAAACACCACACCAACACTGCACTATACAATAGAATTAAATAGAGCTATGTCAGCTTTGGAAGCCCTGGGATACAAGCTGTTTTTCAGCCTATTTGTCTTGTTTTTATTATCCTGTACCGCCTGCCAGATGGTAATAGTTTAAAAAAAGGGTGCCCAGGATGAGATAGATCTTTAGGAATGTTTTGAACTTTCTTAAGGCAGCAGGAGCTATAAAGCTCTTCCAAAGAGGGGAGAGGGCAACCAATGATCTTCTNCAATGATCTTCTGGGCAATGACATTAACCCTCTGGAGTGCTTTCCTATCTGCCACTGTGCAATTGGCAAACCATACAAAGGTTCAGTAAGTTAAGGTGCAGCGGTAGAAGTTAAGGTGCAGCGGTAGAAGTTCACCAGCAGTTTTTCATTCAATTGTTGTTTTCTGAGAAGTCTTAGGTAATATAATCTCTGCTGGGTCCTATTGACCAGTGCTGTAATGTGAGCACTCCCGATCAAGTCCTCTTCCAGTTTCCTACGCTTCCCCTCAGTGCCAAAAAGATTTGCCAACATTGCCATAGAAGAATATCCAGATACCTATATTTCATGTCCCAAATAGGGTAAAACTGGTAATGTAATGCCTGTAAATTCTGCATTACGTTGTTGTAAACCACTATAAGTGATTACAGGATACGTAAGTTTGAAAAGTATATTTAAATTATATTCAAAATTATATCAAATTAAAATTATGGATTTTAAAAATATGTATTTAAAATATTTGTATTGATGATCTTTCTGCTTTATAAGGCTGTTAAAGTGATTGAAGTAGCATAAAATTATTTATGTATACATAAATAAGTTACTAGAAAATAGACCTAGCTCTTACATTTTATTAATCAATAAAATTTATATGCTAATCATCTCACTATTGCAGTGACTCTAGATGGTTTACAAATAAAAACTATAAAATCCATATAAGAAGAGAGAAAAATGAAAAGACAAAGTAAAAATAAAAACAATTAAAAAGACGGATGAAGCATCCTCTAGCCACCGAACATGCCCAGGCACCATGCTAAGACATGGTATATAGCTTATTTAACAAGCCATAATTGACTTAGTTCACATAATGGACTTTGGAAGCACTTTCAGTTCTTCATCAGAATATGTTGTGTTATTCATGCTTTGATGAAGTATTTCTTTGACATGACACTCCACTTAGGGATTTGCATCTGAGCTGCTATGGTGCATCAAATCAGCCACTTCAATGATTTTCATCAGTGTTGTGTGAAGTACCCGAACCAAGACAAAGGTTTCTGTGACCCTAAAATTACAGTGTGTGCAAACTGTTGTACAATATTCATAAATGCACATGTCAGCAAAATAACATTTCAATGCAGATTACAGCTCTATATGGATGAGAATATGGCAGATGTTAAAGCTGGTTTTAGAAAAGATGAAGCAAACTGATTCCTGCTGTAAAATTGTGAAAGCTTAAACAGTAGTTACATTCGTAATTGATTATAGAAAGCCCTTTACTTGTATTGACCATGTCAAGTTATACAATATTCTTAAGAAAATAGGAATCCCAGAACATTTCATTTTTGTCAGGATACATCTACAAGGAATGATACAAGGCTATGTATTCTCTCCTTTTTTAAAAAATAAATTTTAATTGAATTTTACAAAGTTAAAAACAACACAGATATAAAACAGCACAAGAAAACAACACAAATACAATTTTAACAAAGTTGTGACAGCTACTTTCCCTATTTTTGTTAACTATCTACCGATATATATACATATAGATATATGTTTTTTTAAGTTTTCGCGGGTACTTACATGATTGGGAGTCTTGGTCTGTGTTTATTGGACTGTGGGGATTTTTATATTTTATATGAACTGCATTCATATAAGCCTGATGATGGCAGATGAGATTCTGCTGAAACGTTGCTACAACTTTAACAGAACTACAATGACGTGGGATAATACCGAAGGAAGCTAAACAGCACACATGTAAGTACCCGCGAAAGCTTAAAACAAATATATATATATTATATTGTTGTGTGTGTGTGTGTGTGTCTGTGTGTCTGTGTGTGTGTTTTTAAGTTTTCGCGGTTACTTACATGTTGCTGTTCAGCTTCCTTCGGGTATTATCCCACGTCATTGTAGTGCTTTTGAAGTTGTAGCAACGTTTCAGCAGAATCTCATCTGACATCATCAGGCTTCTGTATGGAGTTTGTATGTGGTTCAGGCTATCACAGCCTTTGGTTTTAAATTTGAGGCTGCCTATTGCTGTGCCAGGATGTTTTTTTCTACATCCTGATTGGTTGGGAGTCTTGGTCTCTGTTTATTGGACTTGGAGTTTGTTTGATTGGTGTTTCTGGTTTCTTCTGTCTGTTTTGTGGCTTTGATTGGCTGGCAACACTGTGTTTCTGTGTTGGAGGCTTTCAGTGTAGCTTGGCTTCGCGTGAAAGGACAGCTATTATCTATTAGGAACCTAGGTTTCATTTGGGTGCCTGGTTGGGGTGTGTTTGAGCTGGAGATATCAGAGGGAGTCTGTTTTGTGCCCAGGTGTTTGTCTTGCTTTTGGTGTGGAGATCTTTCTATTTGAGAGTGCAGGCTTCCAAATGATTGACAGTCTGGTGGAATCATCTCTTCTATTCATGCTTTCAGGTCTTTTTTCAATCTCTATGGCTCTCTGATGATTCTGTTGGCTGGAATTTTCTATAGTGGCTAGGGTTTTGGTGCCATTGAAGTTGATGCTGTGACCTGTGGCTTTCATGTGTAGGACTAGTGAGGAGGTGTGTTCCAGCTTTTTTACTGCATTTTTGTGTTCATCCAGGCCGGTACTTATTTTTCTGTTGGTCTGTCCAATGTATGTGGCGGGCATGATGCACAGGGAACTTCGTATATGCCTTGGTTTTCAGGTCAATTTTATCTTTGGGGTTTCTAAGGATGGCTGTTATTTTTTTGTCTGTTTTGAAGGCAGTCTTGATGTGATGCCTGTGTAGTATCTTATTGATTTTGTCTGTAGTACCTCTTATGTAGGGCAGAACAGCTGTTCCATAGGTCTGTTCATCTTCTCGTTCTTTATTTGTCTTAGTGTGTTTTGTGTGGATCAAGCTGGTGATTTTGCTTTTGTGGAAGCCGTTGGCTGTCAGTACTTTAGTCAGGGTGCATAGTTCAGTCTTTATATGTGTCTTGTCTGCCAGGCGTTTGGTTCTGGTAATTAGTGTTTTGGCCACAGAGTTTATCTTTGCTGGGTGGTGGTGGGGGGCGTTGAGGTAGCGATTGGTGTGTGTTTTCTTCTGGTATACGCTGTGTCCTCGTGTGCCATCTGTTCTTTTGTAGATTAGTACATCTAGGAATGGTAGTTTGTTTATTTCCGTTTCCTGATACCTCCAGCTCAAACATACCCCAACCAGGCACCCAGATTGAAACCTAGCTTCCTAATAGATAACAGCCGTCCTTTTACGCAAAGCCAAGCTGCACTGAAAGCCTCCAATATAGGAACACAGTGTTGCCAGCCAATGAAAACCACAAAACAGACAGAAGAAACCAGAAACACCAATCAAACAAACTCCAAGTCCAATNGGAACAACAGTAGGCTAGCCTCAAATTTAAAACTAACGGCTGTGATAGCCTGACCCTCATACGAACTCAATACAGAAGCCTGATGATGGCAGATGAGATTCTGCCGAAATGTTGCTACAAGTTTAAAAGCACTACAATGATGTGGGATAATACCCGAAGGAAGCTGAACTGCATTTATGTAAGTACCCGCGAAAACTTAAAATAAATATATATATATTAGTTTGTACTATTTTTTATTCTTGCTGTCCTATCATCTAACCAATTGTACCATTTTTTCCAGACTGTATAGTATTTTCTCCTTATTTATTCAGCCTACATACTTAACATATATTGAGCAGCTGAGTTGTGAAATAATAATATGGTTTTGAAACTGGAGGAAGAAACATTAATAAATTGAATTATGTTGATGACATTGTTCTGATAACAGAAAATACAAATGATCTGGAAGTTCTAGTAATGAGAGTCAAGGAACAAAGTGAAAAATGGAGGCTATTAATAAGACTGAATTAATGAATTGATGAACAGGTATGTCAAGCAGCCATAGAGCTGACAGTGAAAATGCTGAAATGGTGAATAGTTTCTGCCTTTTAGGATTAACTTGTCAAATTCAAGGGAATCACCAGTCAAGAAAAACCTTGCAGACTAGCATGTGGTAGGCATCAGTGAGGTCTTCAGAAAAGAAATGTCATGATGTGTTTTTGCACTTATATTATTCAGTGGATAGTTTTTACCTTTGATAAGCAATGAAAGCAAAACTTGGATTTTGAAGAAGTAGGATAGAAAAGGCATTGAATCTTTTGACCTTTGGTGTAAGGCAAGACTCTGAAAATGCCGAAGCTTACCAAGAAAACAAATAAAATTGTAGATCTTTTGAAAGGTTCGTAAATTTGGGGGAAGTGGAAGGAAGGAGATGAAGAGAATCAACAGTAGCAAAGTGAATGGATTTAATTACAGTGGCAGTGGGGTCACTTTTGGATGCATTGAAGAGCTGGATTGGGGACTGGCCAGTCAACTGGATTGGGGATTGATGGCATATAATCAGTCAGTCACTATTTATAAGCCATTTGCATTTTGTAATCAAAACCCTTATAAATCATACTGTGACTTAGCAAGATTTCCTCAAGTAATGAGAAAACTCACTCAATTTATTTGAATTTCTATGGTGCGTACATGGGTGACTTTATCTCTAGCAAAACTACATAGACTGATATGTCAGGTAACTGAACTACATGGACTGATGTGTCAAGCCACACATGCTACAATATTTAAGTCAGTACAAAATATGTTTTAATATAATTACTTTTAAAATAACTACATTGTAAGGAGAAAGAATAGTTGGTAAATAGTTAAACACCTATTCCAAATAAACAAGATGAACAAGTTCATTTAAAGCAGCACTGAATGTGCTTACAATTGATTAAACTGTATGCTGTTGTTACGATAGGTGATTAATTTTTTATTACATTGTCTACATTCCTAGCCAATTATTTATAAATAAATAATAAGTTCTATAAATAGGTAAATAGATCAATAGTAATACGGTGGTTGATGAGACCCAATAACTTTGTTTATTGTACTCCTGCCTTCATTCTGTCCCATTTGAATGAAGCTACTATATAAAGTTTTACTTGCACAAAAGGAGTAGATGTATGGTGAAGTAATTTTGTGTTTGTTTCATTGTACAGTATATATTTCAGTACTCTAACAGCCTCTCTTTATTGATTTAATTATTAATTGAATAGCATTGAAAGGAAACTGCTACCATGAGATCATGTGTTTCAGTTACCTTGCATCATGCAGGTTTCTGATTCATGCTAATATGAAAAGCAAATGCTGGATGAACAACCTGTAGGGATTTGTTGTCTGATTGGCAATATTCCAGATGCTGCCTTGCCTCTTGGTGGAAAAATGCGAAGATAATAAATGTTGGGGGAGGGGAAGAGGTTCGCTTAAATTTGGTTTTTATTTATTTAAAATATGCCACAACTATTAAGGATCACACTGTCAGCATGGATCATTTTGATCTGACTAAAATCAGATGCAGTTCTGATTTTAAAGTCGATGTTAACAATGGCTTAAGGGAGCCTAATAAAATGATTTCTTCTGTAATGAATTATAAAAGCTTTTGGTATATTTTATGGAACAGACTTCTCCAAACTGGTTCCTTTAAAGTGTTGAACTCTACTCTCTATTTTCACACATTGTAGTAACTATTGATAATAATATCTAGGGATAATGGGAACTTTGGTCAAATTTATATGGAGAGCATGTTGGGAAAGGGTTGTACCTGCTATGTGGATATCTGCCAACAATTTTATTTTTGCTTGTTCCATCAAATACTTTGTGTTACTTATCAAAACTATAATCTATGGCTCTGGGGTGAGAATTTCTTGCCACAGTTGAAGTCATTTACCTGATGCATTCTGTACTATAATTTGGATCATAATGTTTGAAAACTTTTACTCCTAAGCATGTAGCCCTAAAAGCAATCTGATGATATTTTCTCTCTCCACTTTCCCCCCCACCTACAAATCACTTTAAATTCTTAGCAGGTACAATGCAGACACTATGAAATGGTGGTCTTGCTTTCTGTCTATTCATCAAGTTAAATTTTAACAAATAAACATTTAATATAATGTACAACATTAGGATGTAGAAACCATGTAAATGGTAAGATTACACAGTAATTTACACCGGAAGACTAAATTAAACATCGGAAACAAGATTGGAAGAGCAGTATTTCTCAGTACATTTAATTTTCTATATCATATTATAATATGAATTTTAGGACAATTTTACAAATTTGGGTTTTATCATATATGCCCAACAATGTAACTGAATAAATAAATCTACTAAATAGATATAAATAGATAAACAAATAGATATATAAAAAAAATATTTACTTTCACCAGCCTGATAGATTGTTGTGTTTTCATACAAATTAATCTTCAGTATTTGAGAAATGAAATTAAAATATTTTTTCACAGATTTTGTTTAAAAATTAAAGATTTTAAGGGAAAAAATATACCGTGCTGTATAAGGAAAACAGAGTATCTGATTCTAATCTACTGTTCCCAAAACTTAATTCCTCCTGAAGATTTAGCATCCCAATACTTGACACAAAATAATTATAAAAGAGCTTGAAAATGTGCATAAATTATTCTACAGTTTTTAAATCTTAACTCTAGTAGCTGGTATTAATTTGAAAAGTCCTGAACTGCTTCATTTCAGGATAGATGAAAACACTTTTTGTATACTTCAGAAAGAGATGTCATTTGCAATTTCTGAGTATATGTTTTATGATTATTCTCTCTCGTAGTCACTTCAAATACATAACAAATGGCAGAACAGCTAATGATAATTTCCTTAACTGCAAGCCTGATTTCTAATGTTTGTATATAAAATTGGCCTGCACAATCAAAATTTCACATCAGTTTCTACTTATTATATATACTTTATGAAGCTCTCCAATCATAATGTTCTGAATATCATAACAGTAATTATTTTATTATATATATATATGTACTGTTCAGCTTCCTTCGAGTATTATCCCACGTCATTGTAGTGCTTTTAAAGTTGTAGCAACGTTTCAGCAGAAATCTCATCTGCATCATCAGGCTTCAGTAATGATGATATGGCAGATGAGATTCTGCTGAAACGTTGCTACCCTGTCACTTCTCAATCAATAGCACTGATTAGATGTTGGTGGCACTTATAGTTATATACTCTAAGAGTGGCTTCTGAACATGCCACATCACATTTGTGGTAATTTTATAATAAAGAGTTATATGTTCTTAATGTTGAAATGTGTGCATCAATGAATTAAATTGTTACTTCTCGACAATTAACCGGCCATGATGTGTGGCAAAGCTGGAGGACGCTTGGTATTATTAAAAACAATAATCAAGCACTAAACTCCCATTAAATTATATATTATAATGCTTGCAACTGGATTGGTTTGTATCTATCCACACACTAGTCCTGTGATCTCCACAGATACATGGCCTCTTACCATCCTCCGGAAGCTTGTGGTCACTCGTATCCCACGTCATTAGTTGCTATTAACACTGTTAAACTATCCTACGGTTTTATATTCCAATAGACGCACAGTGTTTATTGCATTGCATTCAACACCTTAGTTGGTTCAACAGTTTCTTCGCTACCTCATAACCTATTATCTATTAGTAGACACATTAGATGATAGAACCAAGTGTGTTAGCAAGATAACCTTTATAAATAACAACCTGTATGACTTTATTAAAAAGCAAATGACCAGTAAGTGTCTTTAACAAAGCTAGAGGTGCATACGAGTAACAATCTAAGATCTCTGGTACTCTTTTTAAGTCACTTGGAGGCGTGCCATGGTCTCAGCTGTCAAGGGGCAGGGACTGTGGAGGTGGCTGTTTGCTGGACTGCTGGTTCTGAGGCACATTCGCGCGCGCTCGCTTCGCGCCCCAGAGAGTAACAAAGGATGATGGGTGTGTGCAGGATAATACAGAGAGCTGACTTTGACAGTCTCGTGAGGTTGAGAGGTGCTTCCCTCAATTAGACTGGATGTGAGGCCCAACACTGATGTCAGAAATGTTCTGAGGAAGGGCTTCGGCTTGTGGGGTGGAGGAAGGAGGAGTGTAGTTGGGGCCTGTCCTGGTCTTCAGCTGGGTTCAGCTGAAGGGTTGGTGGGTGTCTGTGACATCGATGGAACTGGGTGTGGACTGGGGAAGGGGCTGCCGTCTGCGTGTGGGAGTTCCTGGTAGTGGTAGGCCTTAGTAGGCGGGATGGGGCTGCTGAAATCCGTGGAAGGGGCTGTGACATTGCCAGTGGGTAGGAGAGCAGACCTGGAGTGGGTAGAGCAGTTCAGGGCTGGCCTAGGAGGTGTGATGCAGAACGAGCTGTGGATGCCTCGGTCCTTCATCACCTGGTACTGGTCTCGGGCATGGGTCATGAGGGTCTGGCTCACATACATGATGAAGGGCTTGCGGTTGTAGGATCATTAAGGAGCGCAAGCTGGAGAGGAGATCTGTGCTGGCTTTTATTGTGTCCTGATCGTCCAGAGGACAGTGTGGCTCTGTCCCTCTTCATGTCTGCCTCTCTGCCTGCTTTCTGTGGAGGTGAGGTGGGTTTGGGGTGGATAGAGATATCTGAGTTGGCTGCCTTCTTCTTGCTCAATCTGAGACAGGGGATCCTGCGTATGTCTCTCGGCATTGGGGGAGTGCAGATGTGGGGGGGTCCTCTGTTGTGGGGCCCTCCAAAGACACCGTGCCTGGACACGGTAGCTGTCCTGCCTGGGGCTGGATAGTGGCTGCCCTGTGGACTCTCTGAGGGAAGGGTTGACTAGAGGGCTGCTCCTCGGTTTGTGGATGCTCGAACCTCGCAGGAAGCTGCACCTGCCATGACATAGGTCTCTGGGGTCAGTAGGGGGGGTGTGTTCTTGACAGGCGGTTTCCCTGCCCAGATCGTCCTTCAGGTGCAGCTTGCATATCTAGGTTGGGTGCGGATGTTCCACACCGCCACGCGAGGACATCTGAAGTGGTAGCCGCAAGGCTCTCCGCCTTCTCTCCCACGCTGCCTGCTTACGCTTGGTGTGCGTTAGAGCTGTGGCCCTATCCGTCTCAGATAAAGATCGTTCTCCCTCAGCCATTCCAGCACCTCCTCCTCATGGTCCTTCGGAACATGTGAGTACTTGTTTTCTCTCCCGCCTTCTCCCTTGCTTGCTCTTCCCTCCCTCTGGCAGGGGCTTCAGGGCTTCAGCAGCAGGGCTAATATGCGGGCCTTGAAGCTGGTCCACGGCAGCAGCAGCAAGGAGAACACCAACAGCAGCAGGGAAGCACCACCAGCAGCAGCAGCAGCAGGCAGGAGAAGCACCAGCGCACAAGCCAGGAGCACCAGGAGAAGCAGCAGGAGAAGCAGCAGAGGAGAAGCACCACCAGCAGAAGCCACACAGCAGGAGAAGCCCCAGCAGCAAGGCAGAGGAGGAAGCATCAGAGCAGCAGCAGCAGCAGCAGCAGCAGCAACACAGCAGCTTCAAATCCAGTGCCAGGGGGTGGGATGGTGTTCTGTCCTTCTCTTGCCAGGGCTGGCAGGAGTAGGCGACAGGCTTCTCTTCTTCCATGGTTTGCTCTCAAGATGTCTCTGGCAGCAGGTCTTTCCTCTGAAATGGTGACTTGCTTGCAGCTCGCATCCTTTTTAATATCCACAGAGCTCGCAGATTTATCCTCCCGCACTGCGCAAGTGAAGCTTTGCATCTGTAGGCATCCGCTATGCATGCTATAGGCATCCGTGATGCTCCGCATCATCCGCTATTGCATCCGTTCCTTCTGCTACACGTCCGCTTCGCTGTTCTCCCCCAGAAGCCCTGCGGATGTGTCATCCGCTTCCATCCGCTTTCATCCGCTAGGCTTTCAACAAATGTCCACTTTACATCCCCGCTATATCCTCCCCACGTCCGTTCCTTTCCGTTGTTGTCCGCTCTGTTTATGCGAATTTGGGGCAATTTTGAGAGCGGATAACAATGGAAAATTTGCTCATCTGCTATGTCCTTTTTTACATACGTTTGCATCCATCTGCCAGTGTGACCTAGCCTTAACCGAGTTGTTTGCAAGACAGCAACTTTGTTACAACCCCCCCCCAAAAAAAAAGATTGTGTACCTTTCTATTATGAGGCTTTGAAGTAATTGAACTTAAAATGTATTTTATCAGTTTACATTTGCAGCTTTTCTTGCTTCTTTGAAGACCTGAGCATCTGCAAAATATTATAGATTTCTTATACATCTATACATGACTAAAATCCTTGTGTCTGTGACCTTTAATTGGTGAAATAGTGCATCATCTAGCAAAACTTTTTCAACTAAGGTGCCTGAAATTGGCTAGTTTACAGAGTGGCAGAATTACTATCAAGGGAATGAATTCTTCATTTTGAGGAAGATTTTCCTTTTGAATAAAAACAACAGTGCAACACCACAGAGTGGTTCGTACATATATTTCCCTATCAATCTCTTATATTGATCTTTAAAAAAAAACAGTTTAATAAAAATGCAAAAGAGCTGCAGAAATTATAGTCACTGGATTGCTGATATTACAGGTACCACTCCTCTGTGTGATACCAAGTCAGCTTCTGTAATAAATTTAGTCATTTTTTAAAAAAATGTTTGCTTTAAAGATTTTTCCAATTTGGTAATTTGCAAATTTAGATTTGTGAGTGGGCTTTTATGCAAAACCTGCCACTGGAAAGTTAGATGCATTCTTTGCATATTATACTCTAGCAGTTATTCAGATGTTTTATGAAATAGTCTTTAAAAGGACTATATCTTAATGCAAATATTGTACTGTCCTCAAGATCATGATACATGGAAGGCACCTATACTGAATAGGATATCTGGTCAGGCAGGTTCAGTCATCCAGTTGTTTTCTTTGATAAAAACAGGATTATCAAAATTATATTTCTTTTCATCAGAAAAACACCATCCTGCTGAATTGGTCCCTGATCCTTCTATCCCATCAGCCTGACTTCAAAGTGGCCAACGAACTGGCAGATGGTCTTCAGAGGTAGTCACATGCCATTAAGGCTAATTCAGGTAGTTGTCCACTATGACTGGTTGCTTAATAACTGCTCAAAGTTACAATGGATCCCCCCAAACTTAATAATGAGCTGTTTTCAGAGATACTATGGCCACTCCCTCCTTTATGATTGAATTTTGGGTACTTTCACATTTTTTACATTTTTTTGTCTCTTCTCAAAAATCCCTGATACAGTAACACTAACAAATCCCTTTTCTAAATTCAATGTAGAAATGCTATCCATATATTTTTTTTCTAGTGTGTTATTTGTGTGTTATTTATAGTTATTAAAGCATCTGTTGGCTTCATCTGTCTGTACGATATTTTATCATTTTCCATATCCTTCTTGTAGCCTATCATTCTATGAGGAATGGTGTCTACAAAGGAGAAAGTGGTGATGGACCACAGGAGGGAGGAAAGGAGGAGGGAGAACTTTTCAAAGAGGAAAGGGGTGAGATAAGAAACAACACACCCCAGAACTAGATGGGTCTTTGGTCTTTTTAGCTGCCAAGAGATAGGATAACCACTCCCTAAAACCTCTCAGGCTATATCCACTGAAGTGAGAGTAGCAAAGATTTAGTCTGGCAAGATTCTGTCTATTTGATGTAAGCTGAGTAACTACTGCATCAAATTGGCTTTTCAGCTTATATCTAGGTATAATAAAATTAAATATAACTGGAATTTTATTGGATAAATAGTACTAAGATATAAATATACTAAAAGTCTAGTACTTCTGGAAATAATTTCATTGATTGGGAGAATATGGAATGTAATGTTTAGAAAAAAGAAATTCAACCCTTTCAATTCCAGTTGATTTTATGGGAAAACCTAACTTTGAAAATTGGGAAAAAGATGATGATATGGAAAAATTGGATGGAAGTGGAGATATTGACTTTAGATCAATAGATGGTGAAGATGAAAGTTCAGCATGTTCTGTGTTAAGAGATGCATATTTATCAGGAATAATCAAATGGCAATACTTACCATCACAAAATTTGTTAACATTGTTTGGATCAGCAACATTTGCAGCTTTTGAGACACACATGATACTAGAACAATTACTTAAATCCTTTAAAACAAAAAACGGCTACTATTAGTTTTCATAGATATTTGTGATCAATAAATCAATTTGATAGGCAGATGTTAAGAAATGAGTGTAATAAAGTATGAGAGTATTGTCTACATAAGAAAATGTTTTAACTTCGATAGAAAGAGTGTCAAGAGATCTCAAATTACTTATACACAAAATAATATTTAGGATTTATTAGACTCCATTGCATTTGTATAGAAAAGGACTGTAAAAAAAAAAGCAGTTTTTGGGGATGTAATAAGGATATTGCTTCTTTAAAACACATGTTTTTGTTATATTCTGTACTTACCAAGTGTTGGAAGAAAGAAGTGGATTATATCAATATAATTGTGTGACAAAAGCTAAAATTCTCAGAGGATATTATTCTCTTAAACTACATACCTAGTACATGGAATCTGACAATTGTACAAGATAAATGGATTCTCCATGCCTTTACTATGACCAAAAAACTGATATTACAGAATTGAAAAGATAAATTTATGGCCCTTTCAGACAATGGATTGAAGATCTGATTGTATTTGCCATCTATGAGCAGATTGCCTATAGATGCAAAGTTTGCATGAACAAGCATAATGAAATACAGATCATTTATACAGATTCTAGTAGGTTAAAAAAAAGATAATTATATAAATATATTGGACATATTGAGCAATATTATGTAGAATGTTTACCATTACAATGATGTATCATATAGGGATTTTTCTTGCATTTTTTTTACAAGCATCAGTAATATGAACAATTAAAATAAAAAGATAAGAAATACTCATGTCCATCAGTCTGAGAAGTATAATTAAGCAACAATTTAATCCTGCTCAAGTGACATACAAAATGTCTCTGTTGCAGCTATCATGCAGTACCCATGACAGCATGTATTACCTGAACAGGATTAGGATCCCCTGGGAATACAATCAATTTTTTTTGTTCTTAATGTTGCATATTTTTCACAAATCATTTTTCTATGCACATTCAATTAGTTGTCTACAGTTCAATAGCTTCATTTGCCAGAGAAGAAAACTATGATAATGATGATGTCAGTTGATCACACAGTCATCCAGATATTTAGATTGGATTTGGCATCTTTGTCCACCTATCAAATCAAAGGACCTGGGGTAGGCAGATGTTGTTGTTTAAATCATCATTATTATTACTTTGTATTTGAGAATCAAAGCCTTGCTGATCTATGCCAAATAGCCACTGAACTGTTGACAATTTATTTATTTATTTTTATTTATTTATTTTTGTCAATTCTTTCAAGATAATAGGTATAAGTAAAAACATAGTTATTAATACAGGGATACATATCAGAAAAATAATAATAATAAAAACAATAGGACAGGGACAGTAGGCACATTGGTGCGCTTATGCACGCCACCTACAGACCTCTTAGGAAAGGGGTGAGGTCAGTAGTAGGCAGTCTAAAGTTTTTGGAATTGCCCTATGTCTTATTGTAATAAGGCTGGCTGGGGAATTCTGGGAGTTGAAGTCTACACATCGTAAAGTTGCCAAGGTTGAGAATCATTGCCCTAGATAGTTATAATGTTTAAAATCTCATCTTCGAAAGGACTTCAATATTTTTGAATTAGATCTCACTTATTTGCAAGGAATTGCACTTCTGCTGCTTGAGAGAGAGAGGACATGAATTGATACTCTATGCCAACTTCATGGATGAAGGAAGATGTTTACAGCATTATCTGTCACTTTTTCATTAAATATATAAATTTTTGTAGGCTTCTTCAAATATATGAGATTTACCAGTGTTACAGAATTATGCTCTAAGTACAAGTATAAATTAGCGTTCATGAAATTAGAGTAGGGATTTAATGAAATACCCTTAGAAGCATAAAATGCAGCAGTTCTACACTCTTAATGAGTTCACACTGTTTGGTGAGATTACATATTTGAAAAATGTGATTTAAAATAAAACATTGTTTCAAGCAATAACAGGGTCTGCTTTTGCTCCTGGTTCACTGGTGAAACTGGATAATCATTCTCTCTTTCTTTGTGTGTGTGTGTGTGTGTGTGTGTGTGTGTGTGTGTGTGTGTGTATTGCGTGCACATGCATGCAGAAATTGAGTAAACAAAAATCCAGATGATTCTATCTTTCTTTTATTTTTATTAGAATTTACATTTATAGCAAATAACAATTCCAAAGCCCCATATTCTTCCTATAAATCATCTTTTGGTTGGCAAGATGAAATATCTGGATAGAGTTACTAGAACTCTTAATCTCAAATTTGATAGTTCCTCAGATGTTATTGCCTTTTTTACATATGATGTGGCTGGAGTGGTTATATATAACAAATAACCAGTGAAACATGCATCTATGGTTACTAAGTACTTTCTCCATATCTTCTTTTAAAATATCTCTAGGAACAGGCAACTTTCAGCCTCTGAGTCACAATTGGCCTAATTTCCTGCAATCCTTAGCTTATTTGTCCAAATTCTTCACAAACAATCTAATTCCTAGCACTAGTAAACTGGATCTGTTCTTTCCTGGCTAGCGAATAAAAAGGCAGATAGATAGAAACAAGGATAGTGCCAGAAACTGGCCCCATTCACAGTTCTTCAATGTGGGATAACCACCCATTCTGAAGAATGATACCAAGAATGTGACTCTGCTCACAATATCCTAAACATGGCTTATAGCAAGGTTTATCTTATAGCCAGGTTTACAACATGCAAAAAGGTAGCAGCATGACTGAATGTAGAAAAAAAATTAAACAGAGCTCTGCAATGGTGTAGAAGGGGAAATAGCAAGAAACATAATTAATATGGTGACTCAACATCTACTGCACAACTCTTTTTCAGGAGCCCCTTTGTATCTAATCATGAAATATTCACATGAAATTTCTAAAAAGAAGCTATTTTCTTTCAACAGACAATAAGAATAACAGCAACATAAAATAGAACATCAAGGAGAAAATGGATGGAAGATATAATTGGTAAAAGGTGAGAGAGATTGTCATGCCCATCAGAGTCTGAATCCGAAGAGGAAGCTGGACAGCTGACAGAGAATGGGAGTGTGGTTCTGTTGGCTGTGGAGGAGGCTGGGAAAGGGCAAAGTCCGGCTGGGTAGACCACAGGAGAGATAGATAAAGGGAGAGGGAGTTCAGAGGAAGAACCAGGCCCACCCCCTCTTCATCCTAGAGCATGCAGGGAGGAACTGAGAAGATAGCAAGGGGGTGGGGGTTGTATGGCTTATGAGGGAGGAAAGGGCCCTGATTATTCAGCTGGAAAGACAGTTGATAAGAAAAGCAGCTGCATGCAGCAGGCTATTGGGAGACTTTATCTTGTGTTGTCGTGGCTTATCTGTGTTCCTGGCGTCTTCCCAACCATGTGAGTTTTGCCATGCCTTCAAGTCTGAAATTCTTGCTCCTGCCCAATCAAACTAATTACTTCTGTTTGGCTTGTTTGAACTTTAAGTTACAGTTTGTGTTGACCATGTTTTGGACTTAATTTTCTGCAGTTAAAGGCTGTTCCTGGGGGAATTTTTCTCCAGCCAGAAGATAACTTGGATATTGGGGACAAAGCTGGAGATAATAAAGGGACTCTTATTTATTATCTGACTGTATTGCCTTTGTGCCACGCCCCGGGTCATCACAGAGATACAGCATTATATAACAATTGTCTCCTTCTATGATCAGGGCCTTGATGAGGCAAAGGGGCTTTTGTGGTATTGAAGTCATGAGCTAAGTCCTCACACACGTATATCCAGAAGGGTCTCCCAAGACAAACGGGCCATGATGGGTACTCCTAACTAACACCAAACATATCTGCCAATCTACATTGTCAGATTTTGGTCTATTCCTTCCACGTATCAATACAACCTCACAAATGGTCATCATTCCACAGAGGCCCTAAGACATGGATGTCTAACTTGCAACATCATGTTGCCATCATGTGACATTTTGTGACATTTTTCCATTCGCAGAGCTGGGGTGAACGTGGTCTGTGCATGATGAATCTGCCCCATGGGCCACCAGTTTTACACCCCTGCCCTAGGGCAAGTATCCACAGTGGGAGGAAGACCTGCCTGAGGCAGAGGGTGCTAAGAATCACTGGATTAAATCAGACTGCCTTTGGATTTTGAACATAGGAGCAGTCAACATTTGAACAATCAAAATTAATGTTCAACTAGAAGTACTGCTGATTTAACTCAATAATATTCATTGGGCTATCATTGGGTTAAATGAAATATGATGAAAAAGTGAAAATTTAGATATACTTGATAGATCTGGGCATTTAGTCTGCACTAGAGGTACTGAAGATGGACAATGTGGTGGTTTTGGTTTTCTCATCAATCAAAAGCTGAAAGACTGTAGTAATATTTGAAAGTATATCAGACAGAGTAGCCCAATTCATCATTCAATTGAACAAACAATACAAGTTTCAGATCATGCAAGTATATACACCAACAATATGCTATAGTAATTGGATTGCTGGCTTTAAACACACACACACGTGCGTGTGCGCACACACACATGCACACACAGAGCAACCAGGGTGGGGCAAGAAGTAAGCAAAGGAGTTGGAAAAGTAAAAAGACAAAGGCTTAGTGACAAACAACTACAGCTATAAGAGAGAGAGAGAGAGAGAGGGAGAGAGAGAGAGAGTAAAAAGGACTCTTTATTATCAAAGATTATATACAAAGATTAGATGAATCTTCTGCAGTTTCTGAAAACAAGGTAAGGGGTTATACAAGAGTGTAGACAAAGTTGGAGAACATTGTGTTATTTTTGCTATATAATGTTTAAATCATGCTCTTGAATATCTGTAGGCTGCCAATAATGTCACTTCACTATTGGTGACCAGGTACCACACTTAACACCCATTGTGGAGACAAGGACAAAAAGAAGCAGGTCAGTGATGCAAAACCAGAGTCGATAATCCTTCCTTCTATTTATATGGCAGTTTTCATATATTTTCTATTCCCAAACTATGGGGACATTTTTCTTTCATTTTACCCATTATGCTATAAGGTTTGCCTTATGAATTAATGTTTGACTTGGTTAGATTTTCCAGAGGTTTTGTCCTTGCTTCCTTCCTAAGGCTGATGACTAGCCCATGTTAGCTTTATACCTACAGTAATGTGAGATTAGCATTCTGGTTTCTAGCCTGATGCCATAGAATAGAATAGAATAGAATAGAATAGAATAGAATAGAATAGAATAGAATAGAATAGAATAGAATAGAAGGAGAAGGAGAAGGAGAAGGAGAAGGAGAAGGAGAAGGAGAAGGAGAATATAATTATTTTTATTGGCCAAGTGTGATTGGACACACAAGGAATTTCTCTTGGTGCAAATGCTTTCAGTGTACATAAAAAAAGACACATTCATCAAGAGTCAAAAATCATAAGGTACAACACTTAATAATAGTCATAGGGTAAAATAAGCAATCAAATACTAGGAAACAGTCAATACAAATCATAAGGATACAAGCAACAAAGTTACAGTCATACAGTCACAACTGGGAGGGTATGGGTGATAAGGAGTGATGAGAAGATTAACAGTAATAGTAATGCAGACTTTGTAATAGCTGGACAGTATTGAGGGAATTATTTGTTTAGAAGAGTGATGGCATTCAGGAAAAAACTGTCCTTGCGTCTAGCTGTTTTGGTGTGCAGTGGTCTATAGTGTCGTTTTGAGGTAAGGAGTTGAAACAATTTATTTCCGGGATGTGAGGGGTCTGTAAATATTTTCTCAGCCATCTTTTTGACTCATGCAATATACAGGTCCTTGATTGAAGGCAGTTGATAGTCATTGTTTTTTTCTGCAGTCCTAATTACTGTAGAAAAAAATTATCCACCAAACCAAATTGTTTTATACAAAATGGCAGCCATAGTTAGATTGACATGTCCGTAGCCTTTTGGGACAACTGTTTTTAAAATGTCAATACAGGAAATGCCAGTTTTATTTAATTTTAGTGCTTAAACATGATTGCCCATGTTTTATGGCAAGGTTTGTTCTTCATTGATCTATATGAGGCTTATATTACTCAGCATGCTCAGCTTTGTGTGTGTGTGTGTGTGTGTGTGTGTGTGTGTGTGTGTGTGTAAAGATTCTGTTAAGGNTGTGTGTGTGTGTGTGTGTGTGTGTGTGTGTGTGTGTGTGTGTGTGTGTGTGTAAAGATTCTGTTAAGGTAATGAAGATTTAACATCTAACCAGTATCTGTAAGGCTGCTATAAATGCTGATGAAATGAGGATGAGTCAGCAGGGTTATTGCCACTTTAAGAAGCTGTCTATATAAGTATGCAAGTATGAGAGGGTATCTATCTCTCCTCATGTTCTATCTCCATTGTAGTTCTCCATGTAGAGTTGAAAATTGATTGATTGCCTGTATGTGCCTAACACATGTATGTATGCATATAACAGTCTTGTATATAAACCACTGTTAAAAGACAAAACCTTTGTGTACTGTGTTTTGCTCCTGGGTTGTCTCACAATAGTAGTCATGCTGCAAACACTCTGACAGATTCATATACAGGTGGCAGTTCAATGTAACATACAGAGCACTACATCATAAATTTTCCCACAAGAACAAAGCTGTGAGAGAGGTTGAACTGTGAATGAGTGATTAGCCCAAAGTCTACCAGTGAACTTCCGTGGTTAATGATGAAGTAGAACTTAAGCATTCCCACTCCTGATCCACTACCTTAAACATTCCACCACATCAACTCTTTGTATCAGTTTTGTGCTCCCATTCCCTATATAGAAATCATTATATCCCATTCCCTATGTAGAAATCATTACATTTGGTCACCACACTATAAAAAAGTTGTTGAGGTTCTAAAAAAAATACAGAGAAGAGCATCCAGGGTGATTAAAGGAGTGGAGACTAAAACATATGAAGAACGGTTACAGGAACTGAGCATGGCTAGTCTAGTGAATAGAAGGACCAGGGGAGACATGATATCTTATTTGTCACATTTGACTTTAGATACCTGAGCAGCAGCGAAACCTTTGAAACAGCAGAGTAGTAACAATGGAAAGAACTTATTCAAAATGAAAAGTATCCATAAGTCCTAGTGATGCCTATTAGGTGCAATTTTCCATGGTCATAATGTAAAACCTGGAAAGATGCAACAGATGTATAATGCTAGATCACTGGCATTGTGAGAGAAACAACAGTAATGTCCTCTTTAAACAATGCATGAAGACACCTTCTTCTAGACCCTGGAAAGAAAGCAGAGTTTAACAGGAAACAATACATTAAACTTTGTTTTTAATAATCTGCATATGTTCTTCACACAGGTTATGGCATTGTTTTTTTAGCAGACCTATCATTCATCTTATAAAATATTATATAGGAAAAGTTTTCTGAATCTGCCACAAGAAAGTCTGTCCAGTCAATGCTATGGATGTGTGTACATCACCGATCACTCTGCTCTCTATCTATTTTTGTATCTATTTCACTCTACATGCATCAGCCCCAAACAGTGTACAAATTTTTAAAAATGATTAAAATACAACACTAACATTACAAGAATGCCTTTAAAATATGTGAAATAGGCTTTGAGATCTGAATTTAATGAGTTACTAAAGAATTATTTATGGCATACAATTTCTTTTAAATTGGTTATAGCAAGTCATCAAGTACTGACTTCAATATAACGCATAAACGGTTCTATAGCTTCCAAAAACCGCATCATATTTAACTAAGTCTTGCTAAATTGTGTTGGAGGAATTATAAGCAAAGTAGAATATCCCACCCTCTCTGATGGCAGTCTTCAACAATCAATATTAGGGTAGATTTATTGTCCATTTTTTCCATAATACTCAAAGTGGTACGATATAAGAAATTAATTCAATATATCTTGTTAACCACTAGATTTACTGTAGCACAAACAGTGGAAAACTATGGTGTATTTTTCTTTAGACCAGTGGTGTTTGAAAGTGTGGGAAATAAATAAAAAATAATAAAAAAATTAAAAAAATAAAGCAACAGCAAATAGTCAGGAAGAATTATTTAAACATTATTTTATTCACATTTTGTCTCCATGTTTAGCTATATCAACTAAGTAATCCTTAATAGATTAATCTCCATCTGTATAAGTGTTCTTTTGGACAGAAGTAATGAATATAGATGTTAACAATTTCACAACACTCTAAGATTATAAATGAATTTATTTATATTACAGATGAATGGAAATCCACACACACGTTATATATATATGTGTGTATAACTTTCAATATGATTACTACAGTATATGTTTATTTTTTTAAAAGCTACACCGGCAAAATTACAATACTGGACTTTCTTTTCACCACCACTTTCAGTATTGGCCCATCCACCTCACTCAGCTGAGGTTGAAAAAGCAGGAAACAAGAACATTTTCAAACACTTCAGTGCTTGTCAGCTGTCCAGGCGGCACAGCTGATGATTTCTTGCAAACGCTGCATACACGATTGTCCCTGGTTCAGAGAATCGGCAAATCACTTCACTGGCTTGCCCCTCCCCTCCCCGCTCACTCACTCCTTACCTGGTATGTGAGCCATCCAACTTGCCTGGTTTGGTAAGTTCCTATTTTTCCATTTTTTTCCCCTGCCCATTAGCTGTTCTGCTCTGCCAGGAGATTGAGATTGGCTAAAAAGCAGGAAATCCTTGGATTTCTTGCTTTACAGCTAAAGCCCCTGTCACACTGCACCAACGGATGCAAAGAGGATGTAAAACGGACAAAACAGCTTGCTTAACGCGATGTATCCGTTCTGTACTCACTGCCTCGTTTTTGCTTCCCTCTCTATCTGTCAAACACATCCGTCTATTGACATCTCATCCTTCAGAAAGTTTTGAGGCTGCCTCAAAATTTTGCGCGGAAAATGTATCCAATTCGTCATATCTGGCATCTGCTACGCTCCGCTAGGCATCCGTTTCGCATCTGTAGATGCATCCGTAATATCTGTCTAGGCATCCGCTGTGCATCCGGCGCAACCTCCATCGCTCCGCACGCAGGGAGAGAGCGAACGGATGCAGAACGGATGCAGAACGGATGCAGAACGGTATGCCTAGCAGAAACAAAGCAGTTTAAAACGGAAAAAAACGTATTGCCAGAGGGCACTATCTCGGATATTCAAGGATGTCTAGAGGAATGCCTAGAGGATTGCTAGAGGAATGCCGTAGAGGATGCAAAAAGGACACTATACTGCCTATAAAAAGGGGGAGCAAACTCATCTGGATCTCACTTTCAGACAGCAGCGCTGCGGTGGCGGACCTCTGCAGCCTTCATCTGCCTCTTCTTTCCACAGCATCCGTCATGTCCACGTAGACTCGTAACCAAAGTCCTTTTGGCAGCCACCCTCTTCTGCAACAGTGCGAAGCCATCTACAGGCTCTGTTGAACTCAACTACGGGAAGAAAAAGAGAGGCGGCCCAAAACGTCTGGGTAGCGAAGATTGGGTTTGCCAGAAGAGAGAGGAAAGGACTCGTACAAACAAGCTGATGTAGGCTCAGGAATGAAGACCACTCGGGCATTCCCAGAACTTCATGAAGAGTGCCTCGGCCATGTTTGATGAACTTGTGCAGCAGCTGACACCCAGTTGACCAAGGCAAACACCAGAACTTCCGGCCCAGCTGGAATCTGGGTCTCCAAGGTGGCATCACTCTTTGTGCCGACGCGTCCTTCAGGGACCACGTACAGGAGCATGCAAGTACGGCTGGAAGGGTGCCACCCAACACCATCAGCATTGTGGTCAGAGAAAGTGGTGCAGGCCGTCATCAAAGAATACAAGGAGGAGCTCTCCAGTGCCCCTCCATGAAGAAGGATGGAAGAAAGTTGGCAGAGCAGTGGTATCAGAGGTGTGGATGAGCTTCCGTCATCTACGATCTCTGTGAATGCCATCGATGGCAAGCACATGGCCTGCCCAAAGTGCCAAAGCCAACTCACAAGTCCTCTTATCACAACTACAAAGCGGTCTTTCTTCAGCATTCATCCTCTTCGCATGGTCGATGTGACTACAAGTTCATGGTACACGTGCTTCAGGCAAGTGGCCTCATCTTCAGATGCCCAGCTTATACACACAAGTGACCTCAAGGGTGGGCTGGAACGCAACCTCATTCGGGGCTTCCCAGATCCAGAACCCTGCCCAACGACACGCAAAGATGTGCCCTACTTCATCGGTGGGGATGACGTCCTTCTCCCTCACAACCTTACCTCATGAAGCCCACACCTCCAAAATACCTCACCATGAAGAGGAGGGATCTTCAACTACAGGCTGTCCAGGCAAGGCGGGTGGTGGGAGAACACCTTTGGCATCTGGCCAACAGGTTCCAGGTCTTTCTCACCACCATGCTGCATCGCCCAGAGACCATGAGAAAAACATCGTTGAAGCTTGCTGCATCCTGACAATCTCAATGCGCACCCGCTACCCAGTCTTGCAGAACAGGCTCATGGACCTCCAAAAGGCAATGGCGGACCATGGAAGCCTGGGAATGGAGGCAAAGGGCGGAAACCTGATAGACACTAGGATGTGCAAGCCCCAAAACAGAGCCTCACATGAAGGGAAGAAACGCAGCGCAAACCTCCTGAAACATGGTGCCAACTCCCAGCTGGAGCAGTAGAGTGGCAAAGACAGGATGATAGATGCTTAATGGATGCTTCCTTCAGCCTGTCTCATCACACAGATGAGATTGTGCCATTATGTTGAGTGGCCCTACAATGAACAGGGCATTAATAAAGAGTTGTGTTTATGTTGACATGTGTGGATGATTTGATTATTCGTTAATTGATTAATAAAGGGCCAGAGGTGTGGCACTTGGGGAGGTGGATCATACAGTTCCCACTATGCTTGCACTGGGGTTTATCTATCCACAGCTATTACCCATCCCGAAGGTATCCCCTCCCATTCCACAGCTATCTCAAACCCATCTCCACTGCCTATCTCCTCAACACCCATCCCAAAAGCATGCAAAGGCTTAAACCATTTCTAAAAGTTTCCACAAGACTTTATAAAAAAAAAAAGGAAATTGCAAGCAATAGTGTATGAATCAAAAATAGACTTTATAACAACAAGCTATAAGACAAAAATGAGTCTCTGTACTCCTCATTGGTCGCTCAGTCTCAGGGGTGAAGGGTTTGCAGGTGCCTGTGAGGTGGCTGGTGCTGGAGTGCTTGTCATTTAGCTCCTCCAGAAGCAGAAAGCAGCAGAAGCCCCAGCCCAAGCAGAGCGAGGCCCGTCTGCAGAAGCCCCCAGCAGAACCAGAGTGGAGGCCAGGGGGCGGGATGCTAGCCCTTTCCCTCTTGCAAGGGCTGGCAGCAGATGGCTGAGGCTTCTGTGGCTTCCGCATGGTTGTGGGGTTCCTGGCTGCAGGGAGGCTGGCAGAACAAGGCTGGCAGAAAGGCTGGCAGGGAGGCTTGCAGGGAGGCATGCACCGAAAGGCTGGGCAGGAAGGCTGGCCAGGGAGGCTGGCAGGGAGGCAGGCACCAAGGCTGGCAGGAGGCTGGCAGCAGGCTTGCAGGAGGCAGCCCACCAAGGTGCAGGCAGCTGCCACCAAGGCTGGCAGGAAGGCTTGTGCAGGGAGGCAGCACCCAAGGCTCCAGGAAGGCTTGCAGGCAGGCAGGCACCAAGGCTGGCAGGCGACATGACCAAGCGCTGGCAGAAAGGCAGCAGAAAGGTGGCCGGCAGACTGGCTGCAAGAAAGGCTGCAGCGCAGACATCAAAGGCGGCAGCGCAAGGCAGACAGCAAGGCTGGCAGGGAGGCTAGCAGCGAAGGCTGGCAGGGCAGGCATGACACAGGCTGGCAGGGAGGCTGGACAGCAAGGCTGCAGCAAGGCTGGGCAGCAAGGCTGGCAGGCAGCATGCAGGCAGGGCAGCAGGCTGTCAATCCGTCCCTGCAGCAGTCTTTCCTCTGAATGGTGACCTGTTTCCAAAAGCTGCTTCCCTGTATCATCCGCGGGCTGATGCAATGCATCCTCCCTGCATGCGCAAATTGATGCTAGGCATCCGTTAGGCTTCCGCTGTGCACTCCACTAGGCTTCCGCACTGTTGCATTTGCTTCATCCGCTTGGCCGCTTCTGCATCTGCTGTATCCGTTCCGCGTCCACTTTGCTGCGGCTCCACGGGAAAGCCCCGCGGATGTGCCAATCACTCCCTTCGCTTCCATCCGCTGGGCTTCCGTTCCGCATCCGCTTTCAATCCACTCTGCGTCCATCCCCGCGTCCGTTCCTTTCCGTGTTATTCCGGCTTGTTATCCGCTCCGGTTATGCAAATTTTTGCCCCTTTTGAGAGTGAATAACAACGGATGGAACATTTTGCTCGTCCGTTGTGTCCTTTTTATTCACGTTTTGCATCCGTTGGGCAGTGTGACAGGGCCTTAATCTAAAAGCAGAGCCGAACCTTCCTTATAATATTTTCATACAAGCCATGCCCACCAAACCATGCCCAGTCAGAAAGCCATGCCCACCCAGTCACATGCCCACCAAGCCACACCCACAAATTAGGCCACACCCACAGAACCGGTTGTTAAGAAATTTGAATTCCACCCCTGCTTTTGGTCCTGTCCATTGGATTTTCTTAGCAGGGATCCTGGACAGGGTTGTCATCTCCTTCTCCAGAGGACCACATTTTATCAGAAGTCTCCACTATGACCTGTCCATCTTGAGTACCCTGCACAGCTTAGCTCATAGCTTCTTTGAACTGTGCAAGCTCCTTTGCCAAGACAAAGCGGTGATCCATGAGGGGGATCCATCTACTACAGGTTTTAATAATCTTAATTCTTTGAAAGCTCTTTTTTCCTGATTATTTTTCAAATATTGTTTATCCCTTACACAGTCATTTACCCCTGGACCGAATCATTTCTTGGCTTTAAAATAAAGTGAAACCTATCCATGATATCCAGATCATTGATAAGAGTGAGATACTTCATTTCCTGATGAGCTGCTTCATGCCTAGAAAGACTAAAAGACTAAAAAGACTAAAAAGATCAAGCAGATCAATGTGTCTTCAGGATTGTGATCTATATTTACTTCCTCAGGAGTTACTACACCTTTGCTTTCAGCTGATTCAGCTTGCATTTCAGGTTCCTTGACCTCGACTGTCTTCCCATTTACTCCAGTGCCTCTTGCTTAAGCACTTACTTCTGAGTGTCCCTCTAGCCATTTTGAAAGGTGTTTCATCACACTACAATAAATGTGAAATACTGATGCACTCAAAAGGCAAAAGGCAAAAAAAAAAAAAAAGGTAGAGAGGGAAGAGGTGAAAGCAGCAGCTGTAGATCAACATGGGACCTAACAGAGGCATTTATTACACTTCACTTTTATACTATTGTCTATCTTTGGCCAAGAAAGATTGTAAGTATCCCTGGTGATTTGAAACAATCAATAGTACGCAGGAGTTAAATTAGGCTTCAAGTCAAGCATATATTCACCTTGGCTGAGATACCCCCAACCTAAATTTACATTTTTTCCACTAAGTTAACCAATAAGAGAGTGAAATGAATGAGAAAAAAGGCAGCTGCCTTGGCTTGCATCTTCCCTTCTTTCGAAATAGCCATTGTCCAAACTGCAGTTACAAGACCCTTCAAAAACATTTAAAGTAGTGTTCCATACTTGCAAGCACTATTTGAAGCATTCATGGGATTCAGCCAGAAAGTTTAAAGCAGAAATGATGGAGTGATAATTACATTAAAAGAGCTATTAGGCTAGAGAAGAGAAAACAGCACTGGAGAACTTAAGAATTCATAAAAAAAATTAGTTAGTGTCTTAAAGTGGAGTTATACTTACTTAGGCCTAATCTATATATGTAAAATTCTGGAGTTCGTGGAGAGTGGCAAGTTGCAAGTGGCAAGTAGCTCGGATGGTGCTACTGCAATAAACGTCATCCTTTAATCTATGGATGTCAGTTTTGAAGTTTCTCATTTCTGGATACATCAGTTTGGAATTCTTTCCTTGTGTTTTAAAAAAATATTTGGCAGTCCTTTTTTTAACATACACATTTTTGGAAGTACAAATTAACAGAAATATATGTTTTTCAATGGACAAGGTATTTAGATAGTATGAATCTCATGTCTATACCTGACACTAATTTTACTATATAAGGAGGCCAGGCATTTAGAGATGCTATCTAATGGAACTATATTCAGGAGTATAATATCCTCTCTTATTTTTATATTATTAAGGAATCATCTTATCGTAGGCATTAAGATATATACTGAAAATTTTGTACCAGGGATTTTTAGTACTCTAATATAAGTTGTTCATTATTTTTATATCTTGACCTATCTATGAGTAATGATCTGCATACTTTTAAACTTTAACTGTCTATATACCTTTAACTTTTACATATGTGAAAGTAATGTGACACATTCTAATTTAAGCCATCCTGATTCTTTTTTTTCCCAAATCCAGCTTTTTCTGTAGCATAAAGTGGTTGAGTCTAGCTTGTAACTTTTGGGCAACATGTAAAATTATAATTATGCCACACACCCAAAGATCTTCTGAGTGAAATAGATGACTGCAAGAGTGCGAACATTCTGAATAAACTGTTTTTATAGGAATGAGATTTGGAAACTGATGGAAAATAACTGTGACACTATGAGAAATGGGTGTTGCTAATCTGTGACTTGTCCAAGCTTATGAATACAATTCTGAAAGCAATTTCTCCTGAGCATGTTTTGAGTTTTCCAATGCTTCAGGGTCTTTACCTAATGATTCAGGGTCTTTACCTAAACTATTATTCAATACACATTTGAATTTTAAGGATTATCTAGATCAGAGAGAGAATCCTTACCAGTCTCATGACCACATTTTAAAAAAAAACAATTGTTATATTTCTAAAATGTAACCTAATTAACATTAGATCCATGCTTTATCAGTACTATGACCTGCCTCAGGTAACATAGAAGACATTCAGAAGATATCTTTATTTACAGAAAAATAGAAGTAATACATTCTACCTGTTTCAGGGAACATACCTTTTATCTCAGTAGCAACTTTTCTAATGTCGTGAAGTAATAAAGTGTGACTGTACAAAAAATAAAATATGCTGATTTAATAACCATGCAATGGAAAAAACAAAAAGCAATTATTTAGCTCATATCTTTGTGAGAGTGCAAAAGAAATTTATATTACTTTACTAAGGGCATCAAAAGCAAAAGGTGAGGCATTCTATAGAGGTTAACACATCCCTAATATAGTTTAATTTAGTTGTCATAAATGTATGACCTTGCATGTCCTATTATTTTAATACCTATTTTAATGGGTTTAGGATGTTGGCCACACAGATTTTTTATAACAGATTTGTAAAATGAAAGGGGGGGGGGAAGTACAGAGAGGCATTGAAGACTGGCTTCTTCTAGAAAGGAAGAAAAAGAACCTTAGAAAGCCATTTGTTGACTGAGAAGATTATTCCGAATATGAAATAGCTAAATCTTAGCATGCCAGATGTCTTTCTTGTACAAGCAATTTAAATTCAATTTGGAATGGAGAATGCAAGCACTTTTGGATCAATAAGGCTGCTTTTGCTGGAGCTGACACACTACACCTGGCCCAGGCAACCTGGCAAGAGTCCTATTACTCATACCTGAGGGACATGCTCTCACTTTTATCAGAAAGCAAATCTCCTAGGATTACAGGTACTTAACACTAATTAGATCTGCTCTATTACCTGCTGTGTGAAAGGCTTCTGTTTCCTCACTGCCAAGTTGACTTTTCTATTTCAGTGAGAGAGGTGTGGGTGCCTTTGCTGAAACCAAGTGAACACTTTGAACACAGTACATACTCACCCTCTCTCATTGAGCCTCCCCCTCTTCTTCCCATCTGAAGAAGAACAAAGAACACAAAGGCCATACAAAGCAGGCTCTGTGTAGCAAGCTTACCTGATTTACTTTGAAGAATACCATTAAACAAGCATGTGTAAACTAATGTCCCCTTGCCTCTCCGCCATTTATGCTAACATGCATTACAATTCCTGGGAAGAAGCATAAGCAAGACTCCATTTGTCTTAAAGGGACCCAGAATTTTTCCTTTAATAAGCCTGGGCTGCAAAAATGAAGAAAAAAAGTCTGCAATCACAGACTTCCAAATGCTGCTGCATATCTAAAAAGGCATGTGCTGAACAGATGAAGGGAAATCTGGCACCCATGATCTTCTCGATGCTATCTACAAAGGGGCCAAATTGATTTTTTTTAACTCTATATTGTTATCTTTGACTTTCACTTAAAAATGTTAGCTTGCACTGCATAGACTTAACCAGGAAGATGTTGCATACATTTCTTGATGCAATTCAAAGGCTTCTAAGGTTTTCATGCAGGAGTCATTCCAATGGCATCAAACCCTGGCAAGGTTATTCAAAGTGGGTTAAGTTTTAGCCTGAAGCTAAATTGCTATCAACAGCTAATGGCCTGGTTTGTACCTAATACTAAACCATAGTTTGTTTAAACACAATTTATTGACAAAAGCATAGTTCCTTAGATTCATATAATGTGATAAGCCATAAACCATGATTTAAGAGCTAGGGTCACAACATTTGATGAACTGAAACAGATGACTTTATGACTTAGCACCATGTGTGAACTCAACATGGTATGGCTGCAGATGAATTCCCCTTGTGGATTGAACGTGTGATATCCATAGTTCATAACTAAAACTATGGATATCATTTATTCAGTGTGACATCCCAGGAGTCCTGTTTCGCAGCAGCTTAGAGCGCTCCAATGATAACCACAAGAAGAAGTTCTCTGGTGGACTGAGAAAAAAAATCAGCTAAACAAAGAGCAAGACTACTAGTGTTTTAATACATATTAGTTGCAATGTGGGCTAGCTTTTATTTGAAACGGTGACTATTATAAGTCCAGCCTACTGCTGTCATGACAATTTTAAGCTGTTACGGGTGATGTCTCTGACAAATGGCATTTCTTGCTTCAGCTTTTCCATGTAAACTACTGTTTTCAGCTCTAACATGCAAATTGTCCCCAATATGAAGGCAGTAGGGCTGAGATTTAAGCAGATTGGCATCTATAACAAATAGTGGGTTAAAAAACAAAATAATAAGAGTGGCCTATACAGGAACACAAGGGTGGTCTCCTTTTTGAAGTGAATAGCTGATTTTGTTTCAATGAGTTTGGAAAGTAATCAAACTTCTCTCTACTGAGGACGTGATTTTTTCCAGGAAGCACAAAACCATCCCTGCCCAACGGGTTACCACATATTTAGAGAAACCTGAACTTTTCTCAGCTGGTTCAGCTTCTCTCTTTGAAATCTTTCACTTGCTATTTCTTTTTTAAAGGTGTTAGAAAAATATGACTGTAATTAACAACTGACAAATATATCTGGGCTTGAGCTAAAGTGGGAAATCGCAGAGGTTACTTATTTTCTCATGCATTTTCCATTTGTTCTCTTTTTCACCAGGAAGTTGAAAGACCTGAGGTTCAAACTTAATAAGGCCCCATACTGTTTCTAAGAGTATTTACAACTTGCAAAAATAAAAATAAAAAAATAAGAAGCCAGTACATTTCTTATATTTAAATTTGTTTTCATTCAGCTGAGCTATTACACAGTAGGCCATCCAGAAATTGTTCATAATAAAGAGTACATGTTTCCCAGACAAGGAGAGAGGGAGAGAGAGAGAGAGAGAGAAGAGAAGGAGGAGGAGGAGGAGGAGGAGGAGGAGGAGGAGGAGAAATAAACATTCAGCTAGTCTAGCTATTTGAGACTGGAAAGGCAACAAAACATTTGTATGCATCCAATCTACACATCAGAGGAACATGAAAGCAAAGTGCCCACAGGATAGAATTTGAACTGTGCATGCCTTAAGGACCAATCAGCAAAGGCGAAGCCTTGGCTTCTTTTCAACATCCCAACTTCATAGCCTGCAGTTGAAATTCCACATCACCAGAAGGTCTTATCATTCCAGCGCAATTAGTGTTTGAAGCATTTGGCAAAAAAATGATTGTTTGACATAGGAAGGCATGCCATTTGTGAAGGTCCTCCTTGAGATAGCAATAGCACCTAGACTTATATACCACTTTATAGTGCTTTAAAGCTCTCTCTAAGCAGTTTACAGAGTCAGCCTATTGCCCCCAACAATCTGGTTCCTCATTTTACCCACCTCGGAAGTATGGAAAGCTGAGCCAACCTTGAACCTGGTGGGATTTGAACTGCCAAACTGTAGGCAGCTGGCTGCAGAAGTAGCTTGCAATACTGCACTCTAACCACTGTACCACAGAGGCTCTAACAGGCAGGAAGTTGCTATACCAAATCAGACAATTGGCTCATTCTCTTGGTACTCTCCACAATACTTGATAGTGATACTACCTAGACTTCTGTGGTGGAATGCTCCAGTGGGAAGAGCAGTGAAAACACTGGAGAGCTTAGAGTCCTTGCAGGGAAGGAAGCGCGAGATGCCCCTACCCCCTCTCCTCCTGTGAGAATTGCTGAAGCTTTTATCTGGCAGCTTTTATCCTGAAGCTTTTATCTGGTGAATGTAGTCAGTCTGACAGGATTCTTGTAAATAGGCAGGCAACAATAAAGAGTCAACTCTAATCAGTTCATGGTGTCATTCTGTTTTGTTGCACCTGACACTTTCAGATTTTTTTTCAAGACCTCTCAAGTGTCTATGGAGATTTTCAGTCATCCAGGTCGTGGTTGTCCCAAAAGTGCTTTTTTCAAAAGGCAACTGGACTTTGTTTTTCCTTGAAGATGTTTCGCTTTTCATTTCAGAAGCTTCTTCAGAACTTCTTCAGAACTGAAGAAGCTTCTCAGATGAGAAACGAAAAAATATATATTTGGAAAAACAAAAGCCCAGTTGCCTTTTGAAAAAGCACCTTTGAGAAGACCTCCCAAAGGATGCCTGTAGCAGAAGTCCTTTTCCATGTTTTCTCCATGAGTTTCAACCACTCTTCATTCATTTTCTTCTCTATGTACATTATTTTATTACTGTTAATCAGAAATTGATCTCTACAGTCTGAGTGGGAGAGATTGTGGTGAGGCTGGGAAACCAGCAGAAATGAAATGTGACATAAACAATTAGGACATAGAAAGCAAGGCCAATGGTATCTTATCTTGTAAATGGCTATTCAGTTCAAGTTTTAGGAAACGTGGGAAGATCATTTTGAATCATTGATTTCATGAAGTTACTGTAAATGAGAATTAGAATAAATGAGAATTGCCAGACCATGAGTATGAAATGTAATATATGTTTCAACAAGAATGCTATCAATAGTTTATTTTCTTCCCATGCAAAATACAAGTGATTCAGACTGTACATTGGATAGGCAGGACCAATTCTGTGATTGAAATGTGGTAAAAATGAAGAACAATGTTTCTGATATCTATTGTCCTGGACCATTGAATTACTTTGACTTCTCTAAATGGTTGTGCAGCTCATTATGTTACCTATAGCCAGGTATTACAATGCAATTACATATGTTCAAATAGCTCAAGAATGAGGCATTTATCAAATTTCAATGTTAGCTAATACAGTTAAAAACAACAGCAATAAAAGATGAGCAGGATCACAGGAATAATCTACAGTAAAACTAAGCTGAAAGAGAAGATTTGTTGTATGTGGATCCTACATAACACCACTCAAGTACATCATCAATGGATTTTCAGATATTTGAGGTAATAGGACTATAAGCAGCAACATAACCACTATCCATCAACAACATGATATACCAGAATGACATAAATGCAGGATCCAATTCCTTATGCAGCCATTAATACAAAATCTGTTCACATTTCTCAATAAATAAACAAATATCAAAGGGATATCATCACACTACATAACTATTTCATGTTACTGCTTTATGAATGGTTGAAATAGGTATTTCTCTTTATCTCCCATCATTTTTCCTGTCCCTCCTTCCAATTCTCTCACCAACTCACTCTTTTTTAAACAGATAACATCCTTTTCTCAGGACAATACTCCATGCATGAAGTAGACTGTGGTGATCCATGAAAACTTTTATTATAAGAAATCATTTAGTCTCTAAAGGTCAGTGTTAGAATCTGATTGGGAGGTGGAAGTTATCAACATTCTTTCATTTGCTTGGAACAAAAGATGAATAGGATTGATGTTCATATAAGTAACTAATCTATTCTTTTTTTTAAACTGCAGTTTTACCTGTAAAACATTTAAAAATAAATTGGCACATCCCGAATTTTTCTTCTTCTGCTTGTTGAATTCTGTTCAAGATTCAGTTTATACTGCATGTTCAGTAAGTTTAGCTTAAAGGATACTTTCTTAAGGCCCTGTCACATTCGCCAACGGATGCAAAAGGTATGTAAAAAGGACACAGCGGACGAGAAAATGTTCCATCCGTTGTTATCCGCTCTCAAAGAGTGTCCCAGAATTTGCATATAAACAGAGAGTGTACAACAATGAACAAGAACGTGACGGGAAGAGGACGTAGAGAGGATTGTTAAGCGAATGCTCCATTAGGAAGGCCTAGCGGTGGATAGTGGATGGCACATCTGCAGGCTTCTGGGGAGCACAGCGAATGCGACGCGCAGCGGGAGAGAACGGATGCATAGCGATGCCTAGAAGGATGATCGGAGTGCCAGAGTGCAGTCGCCTACAGATGCCTAGCGTATGCTCTAGCGGATGCCAAAGTTTCACTGTGCATCGTCGGGAGGGTGCATTGTGTCAGCCCCGCAGATATAAAAGGAAGCAGCTCGCAAGCAGGTCACCATTCAGAGGAAAGACGCTGCTGCCAGAAAACATTCTCACCAACACCTGGGGACAGAAGATGGAAGCCTGTGCCTACCCCTGCCAGCCCTGGCAAGAAGGACAGGCCGCAACCCATCCACCCCCTGACGCTGACTCTGCTCTTGCTGCGGGCTTCTGCTGCTGGTGCTGACTCTGCTGTGCTGGGCTTCTGCTGGTGCTGCTCCTTGGTGCTTGGTGCTTGCTGTTTGGTGCTTACTCTGCTGGTGCTGCTCGCTGTGTGCTGGTTGCTTCTGCTGGTGCTTAATCTCTGGCTGTGCTGCTGCCTGGTGCTGTGTGCTTCTGCTGGTGCTAAACTCTGCTTGGTGCTCCTGGTGCTTGCTGGGCCTTACTCTGCTTGGTGCTGGCTCCTGGTCCTGCTGGTGCGCTCGGTGCCTTCTAGTCGCTGCTAGTGCTGCTGGTGCTGCTGGTTCTGCTGGTGCTGCTCTTCTGTGCTTGCTGCTGTTGCTGCTGCTGCCTGTGGGTGTGGTGGACCAGCCCCTAGAACCTCAAAGCCTTCTGATGAGCGACCAGAAGGCCCTGCCAGAAGGAGGAAGAGGCAATCGTGCTATAGGGAGAGGGAGACAGTACTCCATCAAAGAGGAACATGAGGATGGAGGTGCTGAATGGGCTGAGGGAGAACGAGTACCTCTGGTGGAAGGGACAACAGGCTCTATTGAGAACCAACGGAGCAGGCAGCTTGGAAGAGAAGAAGGCATGAGAGCTGGGCTACACATTCGGATGTCCCTTCTCGGGTGGTGGAAGCACATGCACACTGTACGGGAAGCTGAGCACCTCAAGAAGTCTGGCCAGCCGCGGTCAAGCTCACTGACCGGGAACCTACTGATAGTCAAGAAGTGCAGCTTTCTTGGAGGGTGAGGTCCGTTCCACCAAAGGACGCCCTCATCACAACCCTCTCTCTCAGGCAGCCCACAGACAGCCAGTCCTCTTCTGGGCAAGAGTAGCTCCTTGTCCAGGCAGGTAACTGTGAGCGCCCACGACGGAGACACCCCTGAACAGTGCATTCCCAGGGCAGAGTGCATGAGACCCCCGTGATGCTGTTTGGAGCAAGGAGAGCCGTTGACGCCCACAGACCGACCTTTGCACCCACGCCCCAGATCCACCTCCACAGAGAAAGCAGGCAGAGAGGCAGACCGGAGGGACAGAGCAGCACTGTCCTCCTGGAGATCAGGACCACCATCAAAAGCAGCAGAGATCTCCTCTCTCAAGCTGGTACGCACCAACATACCATCCTCCTACAGAAAAGCCCTTCCTCACCTAGGTCCAAACTAGACCCTCATGGACATGTCCAAATCCCAGTACCAGTGATCAAGGAAGAGGATCACAGTTTCTGAATAACCTCACAGGAACCAGCTGAACCTGCTTTGACCGAGTCCAGTCTGCTCCTTCCAGCCCAGGTGATGTCACTTGCCTTCCAAGGCATTTCCACAGGCCCTCACCAACCAAGGCTATGGCTACCAGGAGTTCCAGCAGCACAGACAGCCTTTCCCAGTCCTCGCACATGGTTCATCGTATGCCACCTGTGCCACCGTGCCCAATGCCACCGATGCCTCTGATCCACGATGCCACAGAATGCCACCAATGCCACACCCATGGCCAACCCACGCCTCACCTCGCTCAACCTGCAGACCAGACAGCCCCACTAACTCCTCCTTCCTCCACCCCACAGCCAGCCAGCCTCAGAAATCTGCTTCCGGTCTTGGACTGACACCCCATGTCATGGAGGAGGCGGGCCTTCAAACATCACGAGGACGAGCCAGCTCTCCTGAAAGCTTCCTCCATAGCACCACCCCCTGTTGTTGCCTCTCTCAGGGCCAGCACCCCAATGGGCTGCCTCAGACCCAGCACTCCAGCAGCAGCCACCTCCACAGCACCTGAGACCCTTCACCCTGAGACCAGTCACCTGGGCACACCTCAGAGGTGACTGAGAAGAGTGCCAGAGACTGGGTTGTACCTGTGACTTTATCTTTGCTTTGGACTTTACTTGGGTCATTTTGCTTTATAAGTTTGTTTATTAATAAAGTTATATTTGCTTCACCACACTTGTTCAGTCTTTTCATAAATAAAGTCTTGGTGGAAACTTTTAGAAGATGTGTTTAAGCCTTGCATGCTTTGGGATGGGTAAGGATAGCATGGGATGGGCAGGATACCTTGGAATGGGGTTAATAGCTGTGGGATGGGGTTGGAATAGCAGTGGATGGGCAGGGATACCTGTGGGATGGGTTAATAGCTGGGGGATGGGTTAGGATAAGCAGTGGGATAGATAAACCTCCAAGTGCCAAACATAGTGGACTGTATGGTCCACCCTCCCAGGTGCCCACACCTATGCCCTTGTATTATCATAACATTTTAATCATTCATCAACACATTTCAACATCAACACAACTGCTTTATTTAAATGCCCGTGTTTATGTAGGGCCACTCAACATACATGGGCACAATTCATCGAGTGTGATGAACAGGCTGAAGAACATCATTAAGCATTTTCGCATCCTGTCTTGCCACTCCACTGCTCCAGGCTGCGGGAGTGCACACATGTTCAAGGAGGTTGCACTGCTCTCTCCCTCCACGTGAGCCTCTGTTGGGAGCCTTGCACATCCACAGACTATCAGTATGTCCTTGCCTCCATTCACACAGGCCCATGTCCCCATTGGCCTTGTGGGGGTCCACAAGCCTGTTCTGCACACGTGGGTAGCGCGTTGCGCATGATATTGTGCAGGATTCAACAAGCTTCCACGATGTTCCTTCACGGTCTTGCGGTGATGCTGCAATGTGGTGGAAGTACCTGGAACCTGTTGGCCCAGGAATGCCAAAGGTGTTCTTCTCCACCTCCTTGCCCTGGCAGCCTGGTAGTTGAAGATCTCTCTTCACGGGTTGAGGCATCTGATAAGTGTGAGTGTGCTTTCATAGTTAGGTTCTGAGTGGAGAGAAGGTGTCATCCCCCATGATGAAGTAGCGCCACATCTTGTTTGCCGTTGGGTAGGCGGTCTGGATCTGGGAATCTCATGATGTGGTTGCGTTCCAGCCTCATCCTTGAAGTGGACTGGCGTTGTAATACCTGGGCAATCTGAAGATGACCGTTGCCTGAAGCATCGATGTAACGATGAACTTGTAGTCAGCATCGACCATGGCGAGAGAGGATGATGCTGAAGAAGCCCTTGTAGTTGTGATAAGTGGGACCCTGATTTGGCTGGAGCTTTGCAGCATGTTGCTTCCATCTATGGCTTCCAATGGTGTGGAAAGTTCCGACTTCTGATACCAGCTCGCTCTGCAACTTTCCTCCAGCCTTTTCAGTGAGGACACTGGAGGAGCTCCTCCAGGTCCTTTGATGATGGCCCTCACCACTTCTCTGACCACAATGCTGATGGTGTTGGTGTGCCACCCCCAGGTTTACTGCATGCTCCTGTACAATGGTCCAGGAGGCAGGTGGCACAGAGTCCAATGCCATCCCCCCCCCCCCCCCTTCAGGTACAAGGTCCAGGCTGGGCCAGAAACTGGGTTTGCCTTGGTCAACCTGTAATGTTCTCAGCCGCTCCACAACTGTCGTCGAACATGGCTGGCAGCATCCCCATCGAAGTTCTGGAATGCACAGGTCTTCGTCCTCAGCTCCAACATCAGCTTGTCATAACAGTCCGTACTACGTCTCTTCTCGTGATCCATCCTTCGGACCCGACACTTTCTTGCCGCCTCCCTTGTTCTTCCCGTGAAACAGGTGAAAGAGCCTTAGAGGCTTTGCACTGTTGTAGAACAGATGGCGGCTACCTAAAAGGAGTGTGCGATGATCCATGGTGGAATCCAGCAGGGCTGCTGGACTGAAATGCGATCCAGTATTTCTCCCCCTTTTTATAGGAAATATAGTTTTCTCTCCGGTGTCCTTTTGCCTCCTCTAGACATCCTGCAGACATCTAAATATTCGAGATATGTCGCCTATATTGAACTTTTTCTGTTTTAGATCTTTATATGCGATCTGCATCCACTTTCATCCTTTCTACGTCCATGCTCTAATGCGGTGTCCGTTCCGCATCCGTTACATTCCTTCTGTGTCCGTTTCCGCTGGAGGCAAGATGTGAGTTGCGCGGATCGCACAGCGTGATAGCCTAGCAGATTATAACGATGCATAACGGATGACGACGACGTATATCTCTCTC